>LUCH01002383.1:14870-87825 GCA_013368495.1 Paragonimus heterotremus
TGTCTCAGCACTAAAGGGCGACCTAGAATAAGGGAAGTCAGCTGAATCGTACGGATTTTCTTTCAGAGGATGCAACAGTTGCTAGATTAAAATAATACTGCTTCTGACTTGTTAGAAGCTCATGGAGAATTTACTTGAGTTAAATAAACCCCAATTGTCGAAAATCAGAGCTTCACATGGATTCAAACAAGCAACAGAAAGAACGTGCCTAAACGCGTCCAGCCTTTCACCAGCTGAGTTAGGAAGCTATTCCGGTAGTTCAGAAATTTCATATTTTGACTCTGTTCATAACTGGGTTTCATCCAATACATCAAGTCTGCCAGAGTAGTCGTTACTGTTACTTGAGTTAGACAACCTTATACTTAGATAAAGTGAGTGGGTAACCAAGATAAGTCTTGGAGCCCTGAGCTGAATTCAAGATGGAAGAGTTCAATCCGGTCCATGCGGTCCTAAATAGAAGATCGTCCGATTACTAATGCAACGAAGCTATACGAAACGAAATGGATCTTCTGCATATGAATATCCAACCATAGTCTGTGCTATTCCATTGATGTTAACAACTGCTATATAGATTACGACTTCGTTGACATTTGCTATCATATAGCAAAACCACAGTGAAATGCAGTGGTTGTAAGTCAGATCTGGAGTGAAATTAAAACAAAAGGCTTTCACCAATCGTCACAAAACATAGCTAACCAAAATGGTAGAAAAGCATACAAATTTAAAAAGATTTGTGAAGTCATTCGACTTCAATGAAATAACCAGTGTCCGGTGAAAAGCACTGGGTGAATTCTCGAAAAGTGGCTTCAAATTCTGGTAACGTAAGAGCGTATAGGATAACGTAAAAACACAAAAATGGAACATGCTGTTTACAGAATGCATGAAGAGAAAATAAACATTATAAGTAGATGATTCATCAACGCAGAGGACGAATATCACGGACAAAGAAAGATAATTACAATGTTTAAAATTTAGATGAATCACCAGGACGGTGATCAATAACAGGACACGGATGCACACTGACATTGTGAACAGAAAAGATTATTCGATAGCCGATGACTGGATGACAACAGGAAGTGCAACATTAGACCAATGTGAAACCAGCCTGGATGTGAAGTGGACGCGACGACAAGAGCAGCAGTGCTAGGAAGACGAGTGTGAACAACGATGACAGAAAAATTAATCACACGTTCCCAAGTAAATGTGTACAATATTTGATTCATTTATAATATAAAGTAACACAAATAGGCGTCAGTTAACACAAACCCTAGTGCACGTGTTTCTTTTCTGTAATCAGTCCACTTGGTGAAAAGTGACCACAGGAGATGGTGAACAGGTGAAGAAGTGTTCGATTCTATCCTGGTAATGTATCAGCGTTTAATATACAGTCAAAACATCATAGTTTAAGCCTTCTGCAAATTGTAATCACTGATGATAAACACGAACTTTAGTACTTATGAACCGTAAACAGAACGGATATGAGAAAAAATATTGTGTGTTATGCTAATGCCCATTAATAAGTAAATTCTTGTTTAAGCCAGAACGAGTTAAAACCAGAGTTAGCGGTTTCACAACGTGTCAATATACAATATGAATTCTTTTATTTAAATCGCTTGATAAATGTTCCCCGAGAGGGTCGAAACGTTGTGGAACTGACAACCATTTTGGTTTTAACTCGTTGTGGCCCGACCAAGAATGTATTTAATTAAACATGGACATTAATCAGACAAGATATATCAACGATCAGATGCTAAGTTCCAGGACTACGCAGACTTTCCGCGACTAAGGCTGCGAAACCGAACACAAGCTAAACGCAAACTGTTACTGTCTTTGTGATTCACGTGGAAAAGTCACAAACCTACAGTCACCGTAACAGAAATCAGATGTGAAGTATTACGAGTTTAAACAAAGTTAACCCGAATTTATTCTTAAGGGTAGCAACATCATCATTTATGAAATCTTTTGGAGATAACACTGCAAACAAATGACTTGTAATTCAAGAAAGAACAGAAGAATTACCCCAACAGTGACTGGAATATGCAAATATAAAATTACGACATTTTGCATCCAGACAGTAATAACACATAAAGCACACAGAGCTGGCATGAAATATCTTGAAAATATTTATTGCATAGAAACTTGGTTGTTGGTTAACCAATTTGTGTCGCTCCAATCATTCCGCTGCGTCTCAGCAATACAGGACAATAGTCAATACACTACTGATGTGATCAATAGGCCTATCGATTTAACAGGTGACTAAGTGATGTAAGTCTGCTAACCAGTTCAAAAGGCGAGTTTGTTCCCCACATTCAAGACAGTAACTAATTCAAAAGTTGGACGAATTGCTTAAATTTGCCACTTTATCTTGACTAGAAGTATAAAATATGATTATCGATTTCGTATCCGGGAAGGACTCGATAGCAATAAACCATTAGTAAAATTTGAAAAGCATGTGCTGATACAATCATTGACCTACTGCTGTTGCCAAAGTGAGGCACTATACGGAGAATGGATAATGTTACAATCGTGAAGTTCAATTAGACGTTCGTCGTGATTTAGATCACTATTAGGAAGTTCTTTCCTTAATGCCATCAAGTGTGCTGTATATGTCATCAATTTTTCGGGTATGAATTGGTACGCAGTTCATGACTACTTCAATTGTCTTCATAGACCTGCTACACTTATGCTGGAGGACGTGGTCGAGAACCAAATCTTCTATATAGATATATGATGACACTGACGAGTAGCAAGCAGTAGTCAGGGTAATACAACTTGAAAGAATAAGTGGATAGGTTGACGAGGAAGATGTCACCACTTCATGCAATTAACTGATGTGTTATTTAATGTTTATGAACCTAAATTCTTGGAACATCGGTAACCCAAACTACTTCTTCACCAAGAATTAAAATTAAAATTATTTGTGCAACATCGCAGTTGTTGCATTCTCTTAGGCACTGTAGACCGCCTTTTTTGAGAAACACTATACTGGAGGTTTGCTCATGTCAGTAGTGCACGCCCTTATAAGACCGAAGAATAGAACCCAGGCCACGTTTTTAAGAAGTGACCCTATTCATTACTGCACCACTGTCATCAAATCACGCATAACCGAATTCGCTAGTCAGTGATGACCACACTATCCCATAGACTTGATGGAAAACGCAGAAAGTGTTGTGTTGGATCGATAAACAAACAACTGTGAATAATCTCCAAATTGTGACCTGAAAACGTGTTAGGTCCAGCATGTCGTTTAATACAAGACACCAGTTACATGGATGTGAAAGTATAGAACGAAGAATGCAAACACTGGTTTGCAAAGCTGCCTTGTATTTATAACCTCAACAATAGTGCAGCCGCATTTCCTCTGGCGGCTAGTCCGACATAGTGCATATATACGTTCCAAATAGTCACTTTCGACCCCTGGTTTCTCTAACGTTGAGATCTACCCTTTAGTTTCGGTGTGTATAAGTCACGTTGTACAAACCTTGAACGAAGCCGTATTTTGTGCAACAATCCTCCTCCATCTGAGGTAACTTGACTTCTCTGCACCTACTGATGAATTCTCCCCGATGGCATATAGTGCCACTTTCCTAGCCCACTAGTTTATTCCGCCTAGGGACAAACTGATTTCCGAATTGATTGTAATGAACGCTTCTGTTAGCACAGAATATTAGAGGTGGAACTCGACTCACTATGACTCACCATGAGAATAGTTTAAATATTGTGTCAAGAAGGGTGGATTTTTGGGAGGTAAAATCGAGCATCCGTATAAGCAAATTGTGAAGACAGAAATCATACGTCCAAATGGAATTTATCATGAATAATTTGCATGTTAACTTGTCAGGCAAGTAACTGAGATAAAAATGGAATCCACTTTTTCAATGTTGTGCAAGCATACTCTGTAAACGGCAACATCCTGTTAAGTTGACGTGATTGCTACTCGAATTTGTAATTTTTGTACACATTACTCAGAAGTGATTTTCGGTCACATTAAAGAAACACATCCGGTAGTTGTCTTATCTTTGGGCTAGTTGTAAAGTGAACCAGATCTGTCAGGATTGTTGGAAAGCAATTAGAAAATACCAAACAAGTGTCAAACATTTCCAAAATTGTGAAGCAACGTAGTAAATTAAACTATGCTGTAATGTAATGTAATGCAGTACTGGGTAAATTCAATACATTTTCACCGTATAACTTCTTTCAGTCCATTGGCAAACAGCAAAGAAACATAGACATGTCTTGAAAAATGGATTGAGAATAACATAACGTTAAGAGCAAGTTGTAATACTGTTTGACTTCATTCGTACTAAATTTGGTGAGAATATCCTACAATTAATTAATAGACATGTCTATTTTTATCAGCATGACATCATATGAAGTACAGTTGAAGATTAACATATCAATGTTCGTTGTAAGCATACCTCGCTATCATAGGCGACCTTCAACCTGTGCGGGATAACAGATGCTACATCGACCAAATATTACTTCAAATTTTGTCTGAACTTTCTGTTATGACCACGTATCTTGTTAAGCAAATACATCAAACTTTCAAATGAGTAAAAGTAAAACCCACAATACAATCAAAGATGGATTTGGAATTTTTGAAAACAGAAACATTGCAGGATGAACGTCAACCGTACCTACGACCGTAGCTTACAGCAATCACACACAAACCTATCCAAATAGTAAGTGAGAACGAGAAAAACGGCGTCGAAAGAAGACATTTATTAGTCTATTGTGCAGAAGAGACGATTTGCTCCACCACCCAACGCAGCAGTCAAAAACACCAATTACGATGACATACCACACAAACGAGTTGACCAAACTTGTTGAGCTCAGTAAATCACTATTACATGATCAAAACGATACATCAATATGTTTCCGTCTCCGTAATGTGTGGTTCAAAATTCGACGATGGGTGAACAAATGCAAATAGAAATATTAAGATTATCCGGCTTGGAAAAAACCAACGCTGTCCAATTATCCGCCCATACAAATCGATCGCTGTTTTCAAAACCGTTCTTTCTTGATTATTAAGCAACAACTGAACGATAAATCGGAATATGAAATACGCTGTGGTCATGCATTGTGGCTGCATAAAATTCACATTCATAACTGCATATCCCATCAGCACTC
The DNA here is from genome assembly GCA_013368495.1 of Paragonimus heterotremus. Taxonomy (NCBI): domain Eukaryota; kingdom Metazoa; phylum Platyhelminthes; class Trematoda; order Plagiorchiida; family Troglotrematidae; genus Paragonimus; species Paragonimus heterotremus. The sequence goes on from LUCH01002383.1 coordinate 20,004, forward strand.
TTCGGTATCCGATCAACTCATCTGATTTTAACAAACAATCGGGGAGAAAAATATGATGTTCTGGTTTTTATTTATACTTTCTGCATAAACGTTATTACGACTATATTGTGTGAGATATGATCGATACGTTTGTGAGATGTAGACGTGTGTTCGCTAGAACTTACTGATTCATATCCACGTAATAACGGCGTACTGGTCCATGCACGGGACACACGCAAATACACGATAGTGCGAAATTCGACGACGGTGGTGGTGATGGTGGCTGGGATGAAAAACGGCCATGAACATCCGCAATCTCGATTCTTTCTATACGGCTGGAGGAATAGATGCGCTTTGTTGCTAAGGCGGGTGCTTCTGTTGCTATTTTTGCAGTTTCTACGTGATTAAAAAGGGAGTGAGTTGAAGGTGCAGTAGCTTCCTGATGCCATTCAGCTACTGCCAACGTCGGTGATGATTGATGTATAGAATCAGTCTTTCTGGTCATTGTTTGTTTGTGATGTGAATCCGAAGACGAAGTTGTGTGCATGCATGTGTAAGTTTGAGAAGGGCTTCTAAATTGGCAACTCAGCTCCGACGTTGGTCCAAGAGTACAGATTCGGAAAGGCGTTTGATCAAAGTTGAGGAAATCGGTTGTGGAATGTATTGTATTCTATAGAATGAGAAGTTCACGAAAAATTCATGTATCTGCTGTTAACATAACAACTGACTAACAAACAATCTGGAAGCCAACACAAATATTTATCGAACGCAATTTTTACACGGAATGGTATCACTATAGGTGAGTCCATTGGTTGTGGGCAGCTGATCACTGAAATGCCATATGGATAGAAAAGAGGCTCAAGAGAACAATGTTTCCTGCAATCAGAGAAAACGTGTCAGCGGAGTACCTTCACAAGTAGCATCAAACATTTCGAAATAATCAGTAGTTCGTGTGAAAACTGATCGTTACACACAATGAAAAAACACATCCTCCTGAAAGATGATTGGTGAATGTGCAAGTGAATGAACAGAGATTAGTTTGCATAACCCTTGTCGAAACTGTAGCAAAGCAACCAAAAGGTGCCTAAAATTTACAGCCGAAAAAGCTGTATATACGACCGAGAAGAAGTCGAAATCTGTGGTGAAAGTTTGTCAATAATTTACTGGGTAGGCATGCAAAATAATCGCTATCCCGCCTAATGTTCCGAGCAAAAATGTAAATGTAGCACAGGTCAGCTAGTCGGAAAAATGAAAATCATTCTTAAAAGCAAGTCTTCAAACTTCTTCTGATGAGTCTGACCTCCAGACCACGCTGAGAACTGCAGTTTATGGCATGGGATTGTTTAAGTGATGTCATTTACTAGGTTACGTTCCAGGTATCTCCATGGTGTGATCGAGTGTGGTTTGTTATTCCATTATACCCTAGTTCGGACAGAAAGTTGTTAATGTAAAGACGTAAATCTGTACAATTGATGAAACAATGTTAGGTCAATATTTTGGTTGCATCGAGTAATACCTTTGACAACTTGGATAAACGCATCAATGAACTGATTCGAAACTAGTCACATATTAATGAATGCGTAATCAACTTACAAGAAATATCAGAAAGGACAGTTGAAAATCTATTATCTAAAATTATCAGCCCATTATGCCGGTATTAATAGGTTATCAGTAAAGTGCGCGCGCATTTAAACGACACATTTTCTTAACCAAACGTGCAGTTTTTCCAGCAAAAACGGGTAGCAGAAACGTACCATTACTAAGATCATTCGTCATTTCGACTCAAATAAAGTTTTGTAAAACCCTCAAGCGGACGAAAAGAATATGAAACGAATGCGAAGCGTTGAGAGTGAGTGAGTTGACCTTCTTCTAAACTACACTTTATATACTTGAAATAAGATACACGTGTTGAATGGATTATCGAAAATGTTCACTTGAGTCAGGTACTCCAAGGATATGATGACAGATTACCTGTGACATACTTAACTCTCTAATAACTTAATCCGGCTCAATTGGGCGTGTTTTGTGAGGTTGTATCATTTATTACATTGTGTTTTTGCTTATCGTTCGTGATTATGACTAAATATCTGTGTACATAAACAAGGAATGATAAGAAAAAACAGAACCACTACCCACAGACAATTAAACAACAAACAAAAATCTCGAAATCTGGTGTGGGCGTTGAAAGGTAGTAGATAACTAGATATTCGTTTTTATCGTGGTCAGAAAGTTCAGAATTACGAGTGGCGTCTTTTCGCAAGTTGTACTGAGAGGCGCTTGCTATGCACAACTGGATATCACGGAAAAACGGCCAGCCACATAAGGTAGTGCATTAGTTAACACGACTAGTTCGCGAAAACTTGGCTGCACTTTAAATCCCAGTTATAACAAGAGTGAGGATTATCGCCGGGCTTTAACGAGAAGGGAATTAGAGTATCGCACTGAAAAGAACGGCTAGGAATTTCCTTCAAATAAGAAGGCTGCACTAAGTTGTGAGTAGCTGTTGATTAGTATAAACAATGGGCTTCAGTTTCCTTCAGCTGCTTGAGACTAAATCGTCACAAATTTGGTATCAAGTCTAACCCTACGTACTTATCACACAGAGCAACTCAGTAACAATAACGTCTTCGTGAAAGTCTATCCTGGTCTGATATGGGCACATTAATGAGTGTAAGTGTTTCGTTCAGAAGCCAGTTCGATTCACTGATGCGCTGGACGAACCGAGACGTCATCGTGCTGTGTAGTGCGAATTGACAGCGTTGCCTGATCAGAAAGTGAGGCAAATTAGCTGTCAACAAGAAGTGTGACAGTCAATCTTATTTAACCGTACAGCTTTGCTTTGGTTTTTCCTCAGCGAGCTTGTCCTACTCCCATTTGTGTGTTCTTTCTTCTGGTTAATCTAGTTGAATTAATCCTCTTCAGTCCTGAGCATCCAGTCCTTTCGCCTTGAGCGTACTTCGTTATCGAGCATATAACTTAGAGTGCATCGCCTGATTTTGCACATAAACTCACAATATCCGCAGTTAAAAGAAACTAGACCAGATACCATGAGATATCGAAATGTCTTCAAATACCGTGTGTTTCATTTGACCTCCACTAAGGCTCAGCCCACTCACTTTATTTTCGCGGTGACGACAGATTGACGAATATAAGGGACTGAAACTATACACTATGAACGATTTTTTTTAAATATGCTCATTTTGAAGGAGGAAATTTTTTAATAATTTTGGAGGATTTCATGGGCAAAGTACCATGATGGCTGTCTAAAACAGATTTACAAAGCATAACGGAAACTTTGAATGACTGAACCCCATTCACAAAGCGTACGAATTCTATGTCAATCATAGAACTTCCCACTAAAAATCATTGGCAGGGATTCCAGAACATACAAGCTGCACCTCTGTTCAATTAACCAGTCGGACCTGCCTTCTATACTGAAGTCAGGTTAAACCATAGACACTTCGTGAAAGACCTAGAGATACACTGAATTACTATACCCCATCCAAAGGACAAAGTAACCCGCGTTGGTTGTCCGATACTACACAAATGGTTTGGTCTATTATGTTCCGATTCATCTTTTCCAATCAGAGAAAACGGGTAAACAACTGAGTGTAAGTGTCAGAGAAGTACCATGCCTCTACAGTCTTCAGTGATTTCCGGTAGATTGTGAAAGAGTTTGTCCCAGTGACCATTAGAGACGTGCGAGAAAACTGGTTTGACCAGCATCAGACACTCAGGAGAATCAGACTCACAATCAATGGTTGAAAGTCAGCTTGTACTACTGACACTTATCCATTAGATCATGAGATCGCGGTCACAATGGTTGCAAGAAGGTATGTAAAGGAATTCTCTGAGATGTTTCAATTCTCACTGGAAAAAAAAAATGAAAACAAGCCTGCGTCTTAATAGTGGACGATAGCTAGCTTATAATGAAATAAAAACAACTACTCATTCGTGAATAGGAACTTGGAGACTTGCAACATAAACAATTTAAGCGTGGAAAAACAGAAAAAGATAGTTGTTCTTGCGTAATGTTTACATACTGACTTCTGCGTTTGTTGTTTAGGATGGACAAGCACGCACATGGGGTTCATTAAAAGATGGCGATGAATGAAGTAACGGTTAGCTGATTGGCCGGCTGACTATCGGTTACGACAGTGACAAAACAGGACTAACAATTTCCATTAGTCCTGAGAACCCATCGTGTCAACAAGTGGTGATAATTTGAGAAAGCTGACAGATACATTGGTAAGTTAATATAATCTGAAGGAAATCAACCTATACAGAAATGTAGCTCATGATAATCTCAAGTAAAAAGTAAGTACACGTGTTTATTTAATGTGTGTAAAGGAAGAATACCACGGAAATACACAGTCGATTGAGGTTTTCAAACCTTCTAAATAATTGGAAATGTTGGTTCACTACGATGAATTTTGTTTGAGTAAATTGACAGATGTGAGTTGTGACGGTAGAACTAAGTCAAAGAATGATAACAGACAAACTGCAGTCATTAAAAACAGCTACAAATTCAGGCGCGCTAACCAGAAATAGCAAAATTAAGCTAGGTGGACCATGAACCCATCCTGACATATGCAATCATAAAAAAGTCCACACGACAACCTAGTTGGGGGGTATCATACAGTGGAACTCTACTGGCAATATTACAGAGCTTTTTAATAACGCATAACTTCAATGACAATGATTACGAATTCGGTAAGAAGTAAGAAAAAACACCATGGGCTTTGGCTCGATTAGAACCAGTGACATGACCTCCACCAAGACAGTCTGTCCTTTAGAAAATTTGGTTAATTTTATAGGACAGGGACGAGAAAATAAGTTACCCAACCAAGGTGTAAGCACATTGAGCTCCTCGTGTAGCTTAACATCACAGTTCGTCTGAACTTCCGGCATCTGACTGGAATCCGTTAACCTTCAAGATGTTTCACAATTAATTCTACGTTACTCTCAACTGAATGTTCGAATAAGGATAACTCTGTATTAGTACGTCCGGAACGGTAGGTAACAACTTTAGTTTTACACGTATGTTGTTAACACTTTGACAAATGCCAACGTTCGAATGGAAGGCCTACCAATTTGATCTGATAAACGATCAGGTGATTTAATAATATAAACTTTGAGAATCTAACAATCTTCTCTTCTGTGCACTCACTATTACACGCTGTTAAGTCTTCGACTGAAAACATCAGTAGATGACCCTTTCAAAATGGTGTACCAATTCATTTAAATTGAGCATCACCCACAATTGACTGCAACTGTCAGTAGTATGTATACGCTACTGATTAGCCCTAACAAGAGCGAAACTCGAATCAAGTACTTTTCTTCGAAAGGATCCGAGTGAAAAGTCTATGGAAATGCGACAGCTGCGATCAATTGTGGATTATGTTCAATCCATATGAAAACCAAAATCCTCTACTACTCACCAGTGGCCTGCTACTTTATCGACAGCACAGACAGTTACAATGAAACACAACGACGCCAATCAGCACATTCGAACTCTCCATGCAGAACTTACATTCTTCAAAGGCAGATATCTGTGAGTTACATGAACGTTACTCGAAATTGAACTTAATGAACTCAATTAACCACCATCGGTCACGTTGCTTATCTCCGTGATCATACTTGCACACACACTCGCAAAATAATTACAGTAGAATTTTATCCAATATTTTTCAAGCGCACCCCTATTTATTCTAAGCCTTATTGCAATTCTATGCATAAATTAAGTAATCATCTCAAACATGTATGTTTTCAATGAGATATATCGAAAAAGCCTGTTTACAACCAGGAATTTCATAAAACCTTTGAAAATAGTTATCCCAAATTTAGCCGAAATATTGAATAATTATTGTCTTGGTTGAAGTGGGTTTTGTAAGCCATAGAAAAAGTGTATTATCTAGTGCCCAGCAAAATGTTACATAACTCAATTTTAATTTGCCAATTAAACATTAGAACATCTGCACCCAAAAGGCATGCCGTTTCGGTCAGCTGCATAATTTCCGCAGAGAAAAAAATGGTTGCAGAAGTTGAATCACATGAAATCGAAGGAAATATGTTCATCACCAGTCAATAGCATAATTTTTACCTACCAGGTTACGGAAATAACAGGCGATACTACACTTTGAGTAGTTCTCAACAAACGAGGTGTGCCAGTTACAAAAAGCGAAAACAAATGCTATAGATTAGGGTAAGTATAAGCATTAGCTATCGCAAACATGCCAATGAAATGGAAACAATGAAATCTGCTCTTAAACAATATGGCAAACACAACACACCTTCTAGACTTTTTATCTCAACCTGAAACACATCACTGATGAGTAGTAAAGGGTTTTGATCTTCATATAGACTGTGCAGAACCTGCATATATTACATGTTAAAAATCATTCACATTTGATTGCGGCCTTCACATTCAGAGAGACTTTCCAGCTAGCCTCTTTTGTAAAAGGCAGTGGACTCGAGTTTCGATATCATTGGGGCGCGTCATTACTGCATATCATCGCCATTGCCGGGACTTGAACCACGGACACGCTGTTCATGAGGCAACCGTGTTTACCACTGCGCCATTGACCTCACATTAGGCACGACCGAATTATCATATGTGAACGTTCAACCACTTTTGCATGTGAGTAATGATCAGGTTGCCCGATCGCCTCGAATGGAGACACAGTTACTGTCTTGTCAATTTCAGTTGATAACTTCTCGACTATGACTTCACTCCAGGATAAAATTGGGGGGACCACTAACTTGGTGAGCAGTATTTTGATTAGTGATGAATAGGAGGGGATTTTGATCTTCATATAGACTGAACAACACCCACAATTGATGGCAGTTGTGGCATTTACACAAACCCTTCAGTCAGTCTCTTTCACAGTGGTCAACAGGTTGCATCCTGAAAGCGTGGCCGGAGTTCTATTCCCCACCGTATCAAGGATATGCACTACTGACGAGCTCTAATGAGAGCGAAACTCGAGTCGAGTGCTTCTTTCCAAACGGACCGACTGAAAAGTTTATGGGAATGCGACACTTGCAATTAATTGTAAGTGATGTTCAATTTATATGGAACAAGTTAATTAATGAGTGAACATCAGTTTTCAAGGATGACAGATAAGGTGTTTCTATCATGCTTCACTTCAAAGCCAATATTTTAATTAACACACTCGTCAGGCTGGTAAGCACTGTGCTAGAGCACGTTTAGGATGAGGATTATTCTTCTAATCGCAAATACCACCTGGAAGTATTCAGCGATCAAACTTAAGATAAACTCACAAGTCACTGCATCCATCAGTTTTGGCGTCTAAGAAAATAGTGGTGAAACGCTGACAGAACACAAAAAACGACTAAACGCAACTTAATCGGGTATGCGTCAACGCGGTAAGCGATTAGGCGATGCAGCGGGAACAAAACTGTCTTCCAACTGACAGCATTTAATAACTACATGTCATAAAGCTAGTAACTTACCGTTGTTTACCATTCTAATGTATGGTTGCATCCCATATGTGTTACAATATTGCGACGCACTAGTGATCAGTGAACTGTGGAGGAATAGTTAGTGATAACCATCGACCACAATCAGTTTGGCCATGAATGTCACCAATGATCAGCGTCAAACTTCATATTTAGCAGATAGAATCGTTGAGTTATATCCATCCAACTCACACGTTCATAACAGATGAGCTTGTAACATGAATTTACCTCATATGTTTTGTTTCCAAGCCACTTTAAATAGAAATACTTCATGGAAATAACATGTTTACAAATGTCTCAAAATTCGGATATATTTCCAGTAGTTTATTTCTAATAACTAGTTGCAGAGAAATGATTTCCACTACTTTCAGATTTCAACTAATATGTACTGAATAAGTCTTACGAATAAAACTATACACGTGTGATTCTGTAATTATTATCGATTTTGCACCTCATCTAAGTTTGAATAAAAAAAGAAACCGGGAAATCGAAAAATGTGCTTTACTGCTAACAAACTTAATCCGACTTCCTACATAAATCAATCAAAATAACTTCACAAGACATCTATCAAAAGTTGTATGCAACCTCATTATTATGGACTAGATGCTGATAAACCACGGATTGTGCTTTTTTGTCTTTCCGTTAATCGGTAATAAATTTTGTTAGACGGTTGACAAATGAGAATGTACGGTGAAGGGATCGTAAACAGCTAATAGCGTACAACCACGTTCGCGTCGAACATCAAATGACACTGCAGTGACATTTCAAAAAATATCTCTATTCATTGGTTAACGGAAGTGAATGACCAGAATGATCAGCAACTATATAGTGTGAATTACCTCTAAAATTTGCCAATAAGGTAAAGTAATAGAAATATTACGTTATCTGATAGTGGCCAGATAACGAAAATCTCACTTCCAACATCAGTACGGCGTAAGCGTCAAAAAATGTTGTATATTAGGTAGTCTGCTTGAATGACACTCAATTTTATTGAATGGCCTTGTTAAAGTGATAGAAAATTTGAATTGGGCGGGAAAAGTTGTGTATGCAGCAATTAATTTATTTACAAAACATCTAAGACGTGGTGGGGGAATGACTGTATTATACAAAACCTGATACATATGATTTCTACCATTCCGCTAGGAAATCTATACTGCCTTACCTCATACAACATGAAATGATTTGTGTAACAAGGCAATCCTAATATAAGAACGACAGGCTAGTATGTTCTTTTCTGAAGAGGATAAAGTAGTGAGTACAATAGAGTGGAAAACACTTCTAGCAGAAAGTTTTAAAAATCGTGTAAAGAGTTTAAGCAGTAGACTTGGGCACACAAAACACTGACAAGCTGAAATATTTGTCACTTGACCTGCTGGACCGACTAACCTCTAAGAAAATTAGTTCGGTGTTGTAAAACCATAGTTTAGACGGTAAATGTACATTTTGTGAAACATGATCCTTGTTTGATTATTCTTTCTCAAATTTACTTTCCGCCAACTCACTCAGGTAGTGCAGAGTCTACTGGGGAAATATGCATTGTTTCTGCACGTAACCTGTTCGTATAAGTCTTTACATAATGTCCTCAACTTGTACACTTGATGTATCAGTATATATTTACAAAGTACTTCATGGAGAGCACGTTCACGTTTTCGTTATCATCTATGATCCGATGTAACAGTAAATAACGTAACGACACCATCCCGTTGACAAAAATAGCCTGCCAAGACACGTGACTGTGATATAGCTTTTCGGCGAACTTTTTCATTCCGACTGGACTATAAATTCACGTCAACCAACTGTATGAAAAGTGACAGTATTGCTTAACGCTGAATAACAGCTCAGGATTCTGCCATACTAATCGAGTTAACATCAAGCTGCATTTTAAAATTCCTATGTAATTCCCTCAAAATATGCCAATCTCATTTAGTTGATACGTCTTCACTAAGATGGTCCGATCGTTTCATGCAGACATTGTAAAAGAAAACACTGTAGTAGGTACCGATAAACCATGAGGTCATTAGTTTCTTCGGAATCAAACAGAACGTGACTAATACAATGAAACGGCGGACGAGCTGGACTGGAGAATGAACCAACCGATGCATGTCAGTACATGTTAGTTAACACACAAAGCTTTATGTTACTCGAAGTGAAATCAGTGTTTCACAAATCAACCATGTAGATGTGATCAATTTTCTTAGAAACAAGGTGACAAATAGAACAGTAATGAAATCCAAAAAAAACTGCATTTAGTCTTTACATTCTGTTGTAAAAGAATGTTGATAAAACATGTGGTTTTTTTCCGCAAAAGTAGAGAAAAGAATAACTATAGCTTTATATTTAGTGTAAGGTTGTTTTTTCTCTTTCTGAGCAGCGAAAAGGTTCTCACGAACAGTTAAATGTAATTATGTACATACCCAAAAAAACTGACTAATGGAGTTGACAAATGAAGTGATTATTCGATCGTTGGAATAAAATGAATTACCTCTAGTGAAAAATACATTAAAGGCAATTTATACTGACATATGTATTGAGAAAAATTAACCAGTTAAGTGAGTCAACATGTTCACACAGGTGCACAGTGAATCCACGGACAGAATCACACATCTGTTAGAGGCACGTGAGTGTCTGGAAATATAACGGTAGTGAGGGAGAGTCCACCATTTAAAACGCAAGCTATCCCACGCAGCCCTACATTTATGTTGTTGCAAATAAGTAACATTTCGGTAGATGAGGACGGTCCAACAAACTGTAACATCTCTGTAAACCACGCAGAAGTTGTCTCAAATTGAAGCCGGTTTTATAAAGTATCCGTTGTGACTGTCAGAGAATTTGCCATATATTCCTCCATATAAACATAAACGAAGTTTGTAACATCTAAACTGGATTATTCTAGTTAACCCACTTCAGATCGACTATATATACACGGTTCACAGAAAGGTGATAATAATCTGAGAGATGAATCAGGTACAAGCCAAAGCTGTAGCATTTTGTTACATGAAAAAAACAACATTGAAAATGAGTGGATAATATTCGACCTGGTTGAACTCCCCAATAAAAATTATTGGCAGTTGTTGCTAGCACTAGTTATTCGCTCGTCGATAGCAAATACAGAAAACAAACCTTCTTTGTTAAAGACTAGACAAAAAATGTTCATAAGAACACTGGACTACCAATCGGTGACGGTTTATCAACAAGACGTCCTCCGAAAACATCTGCCAAAAGGTTTTTAGATTTACATATCTTTTGTATTGTTTAGTTACGAAAAGAAGGGGACGTAGACAAGACCTTGCATGTGAACACCTACCCTTCAAAATCAGCAATCACTAAAAAGCCAATTAGTGTTCCACGCTGATAACACGAAAGACATGGTCGATCCTCCACATCAATCGAAGATTCACATGATAGGAATAAAGGCTGATCAATTCATTGAACATACGCCCGCTTAATGTGAACAATGAGGTAAAAAAAACTTAGCTCGACTAAAAACCCGTCCATATGAATAACAGTGAACATGATGAAATGCAAAAATTATGAACTAAACATCAGATATTTAAATAAATTAGAACATACTGTAAATCAATGCATCATCGAAACAAAATTGAAAGATACATTGAAATATATTTCGAGAGAACAAGGATAAACTGAGGCATGGCAAACTAGTATGGTTTGCAGCATTAGCTTCTGGATTAGCCCGTTCCGGAGTTTTGACATGAACGCCACTGCACTTAGCTTGTGGTTTTGTTTATATTCGAAGGACTATGACTAAAATGTGCGAGAGGGGAAGGTCTTGTGGCACAGCCGGTCAATGCCGGTTGACAAGAGGATAAAGCACAATGAAGATGAAACTCATCTATTAGAAACAAAACAATAGAGTGGTTCTAATAGTAAGAACTGAATGTAGACGAGAAATATCGAAAATATAGGGCAAAAAGCATTTCACTGCAGAGGTATACATTAGTGCACTGTAGACAGGATTAGACGGAACGCATTCAAATTTGGGCTGAGGATCAAAATAACGTTTAATATCTAATACACCAACAAGGCTTTAGAAAAAATATAGAAAGACCATCATAAGCCTCCTTTCTTGATGGGAAATAGGGTGAGTTGCCAAACGACAAGGGCAGCTGTTTGATGCGAACAAAAACAGTGCATATAAGTGACGAGGTATTTGAGCCTAACGTAACCATCACATCGTTGATGGTGTCCTGTGAGTACAGATGATCCAGCAATCCAAGGATGTTAGTACAATTTCGGATGCATCTGTCGCAACAGCCTATAGTCAAGTCATCACAAGGTATAGTATCATCCTTCGACGATTATTCTGATCGCATTATCCAAGACGATCCGGTAGCAAGCTAAGTCTTTCTGTGACTTGGGATCGATGTTACAACGCAAAAAATTACTCAAGTTACATGACGGAATCGCACGTTCTTGTCTGTCTTTAGCTGCTCGTAGAGGTTTTATATCTGTTTTTCAGCAAACACAAGCACATGCCTCAGCCAATGAAGCTAGCTGAGCAACAGCAGGGATCTAACGTCGTCCACGTATGCTTGGCATGGTACCTTAGTGTTCAGAAACATCTCTGACCACCGGATATTCAAGATGTGTTTTAGGCATGAGGGATGGAAGCGGTTCTGATACGGCAACTTCCGCTGATACAGTGTTCGGGTTTCACAGTCGTACGACAGCATGGACAACACCGTTAAGCAGTTGACGGAGAGCTCAGTTTTCATTTGCACGTCACAGTTCCTTCAGGTACGTCCGGAGGTAGAGTTAGCCATTCTCACACGAGCTGCCCCATCGCGGCCAAGAAGCGGTCGAACGACAGATTGTCACCCAAGCAGTAGAAATCTTCTCACCTATAAACACTGTCCCTATTGATGTGAATTCCAAAAACAGGCACAGCACCTCTACCCGGAAGATTGAAAAACAGAAAATGCATTTTATGTGTTGAAATCCGAATGACATTTGGAGGCTGCGGATGGAATTGCTCTGTTCAGTTGCTGCGCTTTGTCTGCACGGCGCATAAATAGCATTTTTAGGCGGTAACATTCACAATGCCAAATTACTTAACCGACAGGGAGCTTAGGAACTGAAGGATTTATCCGGTCGGAAGCTGAAAGATCTTGTTGGAAAAGGTCAAATACCACAACCTGCTGATAGCAGAGATAGCTGTAATCGGTCTATGTCAACTGAATTTGTGCGTGCAAAAACAATTCGTTCAAATCCTAAAGCTTTCTTGACCAAATACAGTCACCCAACTCGTGAAACAATCTGATTGCATTCAACTGTCCCCGCCCAATTAAGAGTGACTATCGAAGACCAACTTTGTTTTTGGTTCTAATGGGAGCGTTGTGGGGTTAACCACTTATCCAACCACATTGTCTTTCTCTCAGTTTGTTGCTCAACAACTGTCTGACTTGGTATTTAACGTCATACGATGGTGCCACTCAAAATGTAGAATTCATCGAAAACAGTCTGTTCACTGACACTTGGTTTTTCATTATTTCTGAGAGGATTTTCAATCATCCGATGCCTACCTGAACACTCCAAACAATGCCCCTCGTGCCTCGTAAGCCACAGTCGTACGACAGCATGGACAACACCGTTAAGCAGTTGACGAAGAGCTCAGTTTTCATTTGCACGTTACAGTTCCTTCAGGTACGTCCCAGAGGTAGAGTTAGCCATTTTCACACGAACTACCCAATCGCGGCCAAGGAATTTCAATCAACCGACGCCTACCTGAACACTCCAAACAATGCCCCTCGTGCCTTATAAGTCACAAAATCATGTGCCTTGGTGAAACTGGTAAAAAGGCATGCAGCAGCTGGTTGCGTTCACGCCACTTTTCGTAGATCTGTTGAATAGAACATACCATGCTGGTCGTACTGCGACTCACTCGAAATCTACAGTGCATCTCTGAAACATTAGTCTCCAAAGCTAGTGCACTGAGTCGATTGGGCAGAATCCCAGCTTCAATTCAGCCCAAAAAACTGATATCCAAAAACCGGCAGTGCTTTGTTTGCAATCGTTACCTTCAAGCAAAGATTCGATGGGAGCGTCCTTTAAATCTTCGAGATCCGTTTCCCATTATTCAGTAGAGTACACCATGTTGGGCAAAGTATGTTCCCAAACAAGTCCCCCTTGCTTGAAAATTAACCATAACGGCTCACCTTCATCAGTCGCTTTTTCTTTTCGCAAGTGCTCAGCAGCCCGCCGTAAACTTTCAAAATCCCATGTGATAGCGAATAAGTCTTTGATGTCCTGTTGTACAAGTCAGTCACTGTAACTCAGTCAATAGTAAGCGGCCTGTTTATTGGGCCATCAAAGTGCTCTGCGGCAGACTAGCATGGTATCCTTCAGTTGTGTGTATGAACGACAGGGTCCTTGTCGTTCATTGTATTAATAGGTTGAATGCATGGAATCATAGTACTAGTTGTGTCGTCAGCAGCCGGCTTAGGTCTGCAGCATCTCACCGGACATTCTCACCAGTCATTCACAATTGTACACACTCGTTAGGCAAGCCGATGACGGGTACTCTGGAATGTGGTTCATTTGTATCCTTCGGTCAGGACGATTGTAAGAACAACGAACTCGTCTTTATCATCAAACCTTTCCGATAATTCACGGCGCCACATACCAATCGTCCTGATAGCAGCCACCGTGATCTGGTCCTTCAGATTTTACCACATACTGCCACGGGTAGTGAAAATGAAGCCTCTTTGGGAAGAATGGTAAACACACACCAAGACGTCGTCTTCGTCCCTGTATGCGCCTATAGTTCAACATTCAGTTTTCGCCTCTATCCGGATGATCCATAATAAACATAATCACAAACACAAGTAGACGACTTGATACTTACTAGTCTATGTTGGCGTATCACTCGTATAATACATACTTCATAGATATCATGCTGCCACAGGATCATCTTATCGACCAAGCAGTGATCAACGCATCGCTGATGGGTCCACGTAATGGTAGCTAGAATCGTACATTCGTGATAACCAAACCAAAAGTATATAACAGGGGGAGCAGGTGATCACAGTTCACATTGACTCCATCAATATTAAGGTCACTCAGAACAAAAATTCATCAGTGTCCAGCCGATTCTGGTAGACAGTTGGTCATAGAAGAAGACCCTTTTATCATTAATGTAACATATCGTTGCACCGCAAACACTGAAACATGTAGCATACTCACATCTTCTGGGTCAAAATCACACAAGAGTGATTCAAGTGCTGATACAGTGTGGTTCGCCTTCCATCAAACAAAAGATGCGGTCAGCGACTGTGAAACAGGCACTGTGCAGCCAAGCACCAACCAACAGAAAGATACACCCAGGGTCTGCTTCTCAAATACTGCTTTAGTCTACAAACCACGTTTCACTCAAAGCCGCGACGTCGATGCAACGGCGCCTCAGTTCCATTACGATCAGTGTGGTATGACCGATCGGTACTGTATTAATCCAGAGGCGTAAGCACATTTTATATCCCGACAGACAATATGTGCGTTCATAAGCGTATCTACTACTGACTTGAAGGGCTTCATGTTCCGTCTCTGACTCGAAAGCTTGACAAATAGGATAAAACCGGACAGGATTTATCCGGAAACCAAGCATGGAGACGACGAATCAAAAGCCTGACTCGCTTGGTAAAGAGGAGCTAAACCAGCTTAGGAGTGTAGTGAATGAAACAGCAAAGATTCGCTTCGATTACTGTTACACATAATGTAATTATGATAAGCTACAGCATGTTTTTGAGAAGCTGCGCGGATTTTTTGATCACATGGACGTCGGCCATCATGGCCGACCGTTGTGTGGTCGGAGTGCATTTTGTACGACGGCATCTATTCTGACCACCTTCTTCTACATATGAGAGACAGCAGTGCCGCAACTATAAACGCAGTAGTGACTCTGTTGCATCCTAAAAAGATTTTGCTTCACCTTTAACCGATCCTACACAGTCAGCAGCATATGTGAACGTACCGGTGTAACCGGTTTTTATGACCATTCCGAACCAGCCTATGTAACATGGTTCTACTTGGAAGGACCACGGTTCTAGTCAACATAGTCCTCTGGGGCAAAACAGTATACAAGCTTGACCACCACCTGAATTAACGACACTGCGTTTTCCAAAACCAAGAATCGAGTTATTGATATAGTTAATGCGATATAGTGAGCACACCGACCTTTCTCGTTGACGCAATGTTCCACCTACAAGCCTGAATCCAATCAACGATTACTAATGTACTCAAACCCTTACTGTTTGTGACGCCTAGAACATTAGTATTTGGGAACACTAATCCAAATAAGGGGGCGAAACTGGTCACAGATCACACAATAACAAAAGTGTGTGCATGCAATTTTTAAGGCTTTACGATTAGTAATAAGCCATGTGATTGATAACACTCTTGCTCGAGTAAACACTAACACAAAAGAATGCTTCATGAACAACGGTTGAGAAATTCGACAACCTCACACAGCTCTGTTCATATAATATAGACGACAGTGAGTCCTAAAAAAGAGATCAACTAAGTTAGAGCCGGACCAGTCTCACAATCAATGGGGCAGAAAAACCAATGTGTGACGAAGTACGGGATCCGTTTATAGACTACTCGGTCCACTGGATAGATAGAAAAGTGAGAACGCTAACAGCTGCATTCGATCGCTGCTTTCGCATCCAAATAAGCCATTTAACCAGTACCCCTTGGAATAAGGAAGCTAGACTTGAGATACGTTTTTGCTGAGGTCTGTCAGTGGTGTCTCAATCGGTAGTTGAATATAGACAACGTTCTAATAATGTGGCGAAAAATTGACGAAAAAAGCAAGATCATTACTGTCCATGAAGCACGTTTTCACGCCTCTTGTTCGTTTATATTCACGAACCGGAATTTCTGCCCACAATTCATCGTGTGCGATTCTGTTTGGCTCTGTGTGTTTGCCTGCGGTTATCCATCAAGCATTTTGATCTACTATTTATCGCCTGTTAGTACGGTTTCGTTCAGTGATGGTTCATTCTGACCTCACATGTCGGCCGCGATCAATCTGTTATGGGCCTTCACCGTACCCCACCATCATATTAAGCTATACTACTGAACATCCGAATAATCGCGTCTGAAACTTGATTATCCGCCATGATATAACTTTCTTGGCTACTGACTCAATAACTATACATTCTAAACGACCGAACTGTCATGGGTAAACGTTCAACTATATCCATCTGTAAGCAAGGCTCGAACTGCTTGATAGCCTTGAGTGGAGGTCGTAATTGTTAAGTCAAAGGGATTAGAACAACTCGTAAAGTCAAGGTTACAAGATGACAGATTTGATGTTCCATAGAGTCTAACGCCTAAAGGTTAGTAGAAAAGGACGCGCCAGTCATGGTACTGAACAGAGGTTGAATAAAAATGCTTCTCAATAGATATTTAACGCTAATAGTCGACATTGTTGTATAGAGGGTGACGAGAAAATGAAAAACCACTACTGTTATCCCAGTCAAGCAAAAAAAAACAAGCTAAGGGGTTCAAAACGAAGTAGACAGCATGGGCATTTGCTAAAAAGAGACAGCATCATTTGAAAGCATAGTGGCCGACTCGTTTTGCTGCCTTTAAAGGAGCGGTAGCATATGTCGTGTTACTGCCGCTGGTGCTAGGTTGTCGACTGAGTCATCTTGTTAACTTGCAAACATTTCATCGTTATGCTAAATAATATACTTGGCAAAACTTTCTGTGAAGTGGCAAACACTGGATTAGGAATCTTCTCAACCAATATTAGGTATGTTCTATGGAATAATCCGGTAACCGAGATAGTTCAGTATGGTTGTAATCTATCAATAAATCACTGATGGAACATATGCAGGCAGAATTACCGTAAGGGTAGACAACAGGAAACATTTGTTTGCATCAGCTGAATAAGGGCCGTAAATGTTAAACAACCTCAGATGTTTTGAGGAAGTGCTCGAAATCTGAAGAGTAAAAGTATTAAACATTGGCGAAAACTTAAAATTTTCTTATAATACTCCATTCATCTCATTAAACCTAGTTGGACAAATTTAATTCGCCTGTGTGATGTCCAGTAAGTCAAAGCAAGCTACTCTGATGATATCCCATGGATAAAGAACCCGTCATTGTTTATCGACCTACAGCGGTGTCACAAAAGGTAACTCACTCAATAGGACCATAACGACACACCATACGACGTAGTGTTTGACGCGCAGCGAATTCCGGAACGTAGCGGAATGAACAACCATTTACGCCTACAATCCAATCACCCGGTTTTGGTGGACGCAGATCTAGTTCGGCCAGTTTCGAAAGATTAGGAAGTGAAGGGTTGTTATAACGATTAGCGAAATGGTTTGACTGGCACACATCTAATGGACTGCCGAGTAGAACTTTTGTTAATTTTATCCCGTTTGAACCGCCATCTTCACTGTCCAATTCCATACCTGACAAGATGAATTGGTAGAAAAAAAATTCGAAATTTTGTTGACTATAGCCTCTATCTTTTCACAAGTAAACAAGGCAAGCATTATAAATCTTAATATCAGTCGAAAACAATTTGTTGATCGGGAAACTGTGAAGCGAATTTCAAATGTGAGCTGCCCACGTTGATGGGTAAATTTATGTTAAAGCAATCAGAAAGTAGGAGATGGTCGTAAGGCCGGGAAGCCATCAGTGTCTCGTGCAAGGTTCGAGTTTGACAAATGAGTAGACGACAAAACCAAGTGCCCTCGTGTGCTAATCAAACCGCTTCCTCAACTCGTAAAAACCCTCAAGGAGGGCGACTTGACTGGTGATTAACGAAAACTCTGTTCATATAAACAGGTGAAAAAACCGAGCTTATTATATTGTATTGGAAGCTATTCTTAGCATGCGATGGTTAATAATATGGAAACGTTTAGCGACAAGTACCTACACTATTTGAGATTATTCAGTGAGCCGGTAGGATTAACCTAAAGAGGAAACAAGCAGACCAACGCGATCGTTGACTCTATCAAGACTGATTACTACGGAAGTTGCATCACCTGATTCTGTCTAACTTTCTGGATATGGTTAGACGAGCCATGCAAAGATAGTTAGATTCAGTCTGTCTCTTTCAGCCTCAGTTTGAATAAGTTGAACAGGAACAAGGGTGGTTTGCAAGTAGACACGAAGAATAGTTTAGTAATGGTTGATGTCTGGAGAGCGGGAACCAGAACGTATTCTCGTCAGAAAGCAATTACAGAACGTGCCAAGCAAGCCCATCAACCAATTACTGTTCGAAGCCCTGATGAATGCCAACAACTTACAAGTTTCGAGGTACATCTATATCGACCGTGACCGGTTTTCTGCTCCTACTAGTGATTAGAAGTGATTATTGACTATCAAACACTATTAACAGCTGACTGCATAAAAACTTTTGACCGGCTCATTTTGAAAGAATCATGAGACTCAAAATCTGCTCTTCTTAGAGCCTATCAATAGTGTGCATCCTCGTCCAAACCGCTAATTAAGCCTCGGATGAATAGAAAAATTACGAACAAATGAGTAATGAGCAACTTAACTCAATTAGCTCCCTGGCTGCCTACCAATACTTGAAACACTGTGTGATAAATTCAATGAATTCCCCTATTTTTATCTGACTGAGATGTCCTGATTTTGGGATCATCGATTCGATTTCACAGGACAAGAAATGTTTCTTTTGAAACAATCGAACAACCCGACCAATGTCCATCAGAGTGGTCTAACGGTTAAAAACCGCTCCCGTTTAATATGAGATCAACTGTGCAAGTCTTAGTAAGCCCCCTTCACAAGCTCACGGCTAAACTGGGACACACAACACAGTGAGCTCTAATGTAAACTTCATAGGTGGGCTTACAGATCAATCGTAACCCCAAAATAATGTTCCTCCGTTTCACTCTTTTGTCGCCGTGCAGTAAACTTGAATCAACTAAAATGTTTATGTAGTCGATTGGTGAGAATAAACGGAAGGATAGTTTCTCGTAACACAAGTCTTTCTGTCGCCTTGATGGAGCGGATAAAAAGAACATGATGTGTTGAACGATTTTTTTAAGGTGGTGATATTTAACCGTATACTTGAATATGAACGCTAAGTTTTGCTCTAAATAATCAAAATATGGAAAACGTGTATCTTTCTATCTCCTATAGTGGTTTATATCTTTTGAAATCATTTTGGAAAACTGATTTGCCGTGTTTAGGAAATTCCCTCAAGGCTCACGGCCGAATGGAGTGTACTGAATAAAACCATAAGGTACTTCTGATAGTCACCTGCTCGAAGAATTTCTAACAAAAACTAAAAATAACACCACCAGACTGAGTATAATTATCCACAAGCTTCCAACATTTTTCTTAGAAACACGTTTAGAACGTTAGCGTATAAAGCATCATATTAAAACATTCAATCCTCGGGTGTTCTTACCTCTGGACCACAAGGTAAATTTCCACTTGATCAAATGCAACCGGAATTTCTAGACACCCTCAGCATTCGATAGTTCCGACAAATTCTGTCTCGACCATAGACCTAACCTTGACTTAATTCACACTTATCTAAATGCAGATAATCTTAACGTTTGTGTCTAACAGTTAAGTTTCAGTCTGAGAGCAAAGAAATTCACCGGATAGACTAAACTGAAGTTGGAATACAAAGGACTACTAACAGTTATCTGTGAGAGTATCATTCCAACCGAAGCAAAATATTTATATTCCACATCAATGTTTGTGATCGATTGATTAGAAGAATGCAGCCTGTCTGATTTCACGATTATGGAAATGAGTGGTTATTAACTTGAAAACTTGAACAAAATTATGGTCAGCTCAAAGTTTAATGGTGAATCGAACGCAGCTGCGGAGTCTCAAATAACTTGTTATCATTGGCAAACGTCGAAAGACACCAAAACTCTAACTATGAGCATGGTTTCCTGTGTAATCATGAGGTCTGACGTCAGTCTTGAAGAACTCCTAAGCAATCATCTGATCAAAATATCACTTCACAAGTGCATCTGCTTTCCACTTATTGATCCACTCAAGCTTACCTGATATGAATGATCGGGGCTATAATCTGCGTAGCCCCCCAGAAATAGTACGTTAAATAAGTTAGCATATCACATCGCGCTTGTTGAACGTGTCAGATCTTTGGTATGCAGTCTATCGATAATTTGAAACCAAGAAAAATGATTAGATAAGCGACTTCAACAAATCTTGTCCTTGTCAGAATGCTCAAAGTTACGTCACATACATTTTCACAAACGACTGATTCGTCACGTTTCATACTACGTAGAATAACCAGCACGTTTACATATCACAAAACATATGAACTCTCTCTTTCCATAAGGTAGATAACAGGCAGAAAAGTGTACATAGTAATAAACCGAGCACACTTCCCACTGCACTGTCACCGAACTCACCTAAGAATTCCCCAGCCTTTTTATGCACCACTATAGAAAAACATTTATCATCTTCGTTGTAACTGATTGCCCATTTGTCTCGAATGCATTGTTTCAATTCGTTATCATGGGAATACAGATTATCTCCCACAGATATACGTTTGACAGCACCAACTGGAGCTAATCTAGCCGGCTTGGGTAGCCGTGACGGTGTAGGCGGGCAGTCCGTAAATATCATTGTATGCTTCTCATCCGTTTGTTCTGCTTCCGAATTGACCTCTTGGGAATCATCCGCATCCTGATCCTCCTCCCAGATAATACGAACACGCGTATAGTTTTGATGGTGTTCTTCGTCTGACCTCCGTCTCATTTTTATGAACTAAGATGAAGTAGAGGAAATCACATGAAACCATGAAGAATTGATTACCAGAAAAGTGGTCGGATCACGTATAGTTCAACCAAGCAAACAAAAACAGTAACCTTGATAGTGAAAAAGCTATTCAGGGTAATAAGCAGTTTTTGTTCAGGTAACATACTCAACGTATATAAAAATTGCAGCATACCAATTGGCACCTCGTATGATTGTTCTCTGTCATAACCTCACTCATACACTTCTTCATGTTTTGTCCTAATCCGAGAGAAATAACATCGATCTCTTCCTCTGTAAAACCACCAGACATCTCAAGCTGTTGTTGTTTGTATCTCCAAAATGAAATACTATTCGGTAGCCACGTTGGCAGACTGTATGTAGCAGGCGCGCAGAAGTCAATTCTCTACCAAACTGACGAAAAATAAGCTGATCCAAATTACACGTCGTGAACGAAAAACAGTATGGTCATGTTTAAGTGATACTTCATTCTGTTTGACAAAACAAATCGATTTCACTTGACACTACTAGTGACAAGCTATTAAGCCTCCTTTTAGCCTAGTTGATAGCTTTATCTGCAGAATCAGAAAGATTTCCGACAAACTAGGAAAACATCCTAAATGTTTACGACACAGTCACAACAAAACTAAACAAAGAACTTCTTTGCTTGATGAAAAATAGTATTCGTGTAAACACATTCATTCTGATAAACCTTAGCAAACATACTAATCCTCATATACTTCATATACCACGACTGCAAAATTCATCTACATTTAAACATTCTTTCGAGGTTCTTCATATACCTCGAATGACAGTCATCAAAATAAATTCTTGATAGGTATGCTTTCAACATGAAATAACCGCAGAACGTTGTGAATCTGTGATGTGAAGTGACAGGTCGGGTAAAAGATTTCGGTTGAACAATCCTAGAGGTTGAATCAGTAAACATAAGACTGGTGTTCAGCACCATTATCACGAGTGTACAGGAAATAACCACCGCCAAACGATTCAACTTTATCTGAATTGTATGGTCTTAGAATACCGATTTTGCGTGACACGAACGTCTAGCGATATTTCGTTATGCACGTTGATCATTAGCTCAGTTATAACGCATTGGTCTAAACAAGGGATCGCGCAGGCAACTTTGTTGCAAATAGTGAAAGTAGGAAATAGCCCGTCCACAACGTTTCCATGCGGTCTTCACGGTTATAAATTTTGTACCCGCTGTCTGTTTCAACTGAACAGATATAGAAATGATCAAAGAGCGTTTGCATTTTAGTATGTATAGAAACGTATGAAGAATAATTAAACAAACAAACTCCATTGTAGAAATGTCGTTCAACAAGTCACGCGAAATGTTCTAGGGATTTATCATTTATATGTTTGGTCATTCTTCATCGAAACCAATACATCAGTGATTGGCACCTAGCTGCTGCACAGCCACAGAAATGATAGCATCCGTGCTTTATTTGTCAGAATGAACGACGGTTTGGAGGTAATTAATGTGTTTCATGATCCACATGATGAGTAAAACTGTCGTCTTATGTCATCTTAACCACCAGTTCAGGGTACATTTGCCAAGCTGTTTTCGATTCAGCATAAACAAATGGAAGTAATACATCAAACCAACGACGAGTGACAACGACAGTGTTCTATTAAATGCATACTGAGTTACCAACGTTAAATTGTTCACATTCGATTCGTTAAAGAACGTTTTGACAGGACGGATAATCTTACAGAGAGATATAGTAAGTCAATCCTTAGTCAGATTGAACACGAAATGTCGTGGTTGAACGCTGGAGATCAATAATTAACAACGGTACCAGTTTTGAATGAGAGATCCGAGTACAGGGGTTTCGAGCCCTCTTGTCCTGAATGATTTTCTCTGTCACCTTAGAACAGCTTGACAAAATTCGGCCCCCGGAAGATAAGATACATATTCATTATAACAACTACGAGCAACCATAGCGATATTCAGTAAATAACACCAGTAGAAATCATGGTACTGATCATCTACGGTGTCGCCTAAACAAGAGGTTGACCGTCTAATTCAGAGAGTGTTCTTGTCGCTTATATGAGAGACACTCAGTTTGAAAATTTCAACCAGTGCGCCATATGGTCGAGATACAGAAAAGTTGATGAAGATGTGAACTGGATAAATCTGGTCACTGAGATGAAATTGAATTGAAATAATGTACTTGCAAACATGTTCCATCTGACAAATCTGGTATATGTTCGTTGGAAGGATTTCGATCAGGTCTGCTTGAGTGCGGAATAATGATATTTTGCACACCGGAAAATTCGTCTACATCCGAAGATATGCTGAAATCGGTCTGTTTGACGTTATCCACGACTTTATTCGATGTGATATGATTAGTTGAACGGAATGGTTCAGCTTCAGTTAAGCGGTCACAATCAGAGTGAGTCTCAGAGTCACTGTCTTCGGAACGGTCCTTTTCTTTGGAAGCAAGGAAAGACTTCAGCTTGCGGGCGCAGACGATATAACCGTGAGGAGTGATGGAGTGCAATATTTTGGCGACTTCTAGATGAGACATGCCATAAACCACATTGGAATTCACCTGTCACGGTAAGTTCAAAAAGAAGAGAACGATTAACAAAAAAAACTTTGGATTTTCAAAGTAAAATATTTTAAAAGATATAAACACTAAACATCGTTCATATATGGACTGCTATGAAAGTTTATTTGCAACAGGAAATCTTGGTCAACAATGTAAGCTTATGACTTAGAGGTAGTATCGGATGCAGGGTTGTCCAACTTGGATGGGCAGATTGACCGAGAGGAGAATTGCGCGCGGAATTACGTCAAGCATGTGAGATAATGAAATATGCGAACCAACCGACTGAAGACAGCATATGCATCATGGATAAAATCCTAGATTTAGTTGCTTCAATAACTGTGGCAGGACTTTACTACTAAATAATAGTAGTAAGTAGGCAAGAGTAATTTCACAAAATATGATTTACAATATTTTACACTTTAGGAAAGAATAGAAGTAGACACTGAGAGTGGTAGACGCAAGCAGTTCATTTTGACTCGTCAGTACGAAATCTACAGAAACCAGAATCAGCTGCTATATCAAACAATTAGGGGCGGTTGAGATGAATAATCCATCAGTAGGTTAAGAAAGCTCACTGATTCCACGGAACTCTTAAGTTCACGAAGGATATTTTTCTGAAAACACAAGGTCGACATCATTCGATTGCTTGTGACCACCTCAACAAAGCCATGGATTCGAATGACGTAAAAGGATTCTAAATGTACGATCGTGTTGACTAATTACGTGTTGCAACTACAATGCGTTGGTTGGCCACGCGAGTTTCTGCACCCATTGGGGCAAGTGTTTCTTCACTCTGGAGATCAAACACATCTCGGTTCTGCCTATGTAACATTCTTTACGGTTACACATAAGCTGGCGGACACAATATGAGGTGATTGCGACAGACTTTGGTTGAAGACACAAGCAATTTCTGTCTGAGCTAATACGCGGACTTCGGCTGTGTCAAATGTTCGTTTACTCAAATGTTTTAGTCTTTGGTTTGTTTAACACATACCATGTGAAGCCTTTTTTCTCACAATAATCATCTGTTCGGATAGTGTGTCCAGTTTACTATGCGTTTTTATGAACCTTTTTACACAACTACTGGTTTGTAGTACAGACGGTACCAGGCATAATTCCTCCGTAAGTCTGTCTTGTATACAGATTTGTCCCGCTCATGTGAATAATGAGTTCGGTGGTGCTCCTTTGTGGTGGACTGACGTGAGACCCCTTAAAAAACTACTGCTAATGCTACTGCTAGCGATAATCATCGTTTATGTTGAAGAACAATTTACAAAACCTCACAATAATGTGACCTCGATTACTACATTCCTGAAGAAGGTCATTCGAGGTGGTTGAAACGTAGGGTACTGCAAATTGCTCATAACGTGCGGGAAAACTCCTCTCTAGTGGTTGGGTTAGCAGAGGACCATTTCGGAGATGGAATGGTATATGATGGCTGTTGATTAGTGTGCAGACGAGCCGATAATACCACGGATCAGTAATCGTTAATATCATCAGAGAAGCGGCGTTTTGTACTGTAGGAAATACATCTAGTGTTAAACTGGTCGCCTGGGTAGGCAGGAGTGCAGAGATACTTTAAATTCAAAATATAAACTGGAAGCCATGGGATTTAAATGAAGGATAGCAACAATGTGAACTGACTATGTCACTGTACTGCGCAATGTGACCTACACATATTTTACGAAAAGAATTCGAAACAGGGGTTCGTCGTGTACGTGAAGGGAGCGGAATGCATCAAAAAGTTTTCATACTGACTTCATTTTATAATCAAACAAATGTCGACATTTTTCGAACGTGCTAGCATGTAGACTGCAGAGCTTCGACCAACTCATCATTTATGGAGTGAGTCTAGTAGGCAGGATGAAGAGAGTAGAGTCAGACGTTTGGTTTAAGACATCATATGGTCCGTATATGTACTTACAGAATTATGATCTTAAACTGGAATTCATACGATATAAATTGATAAAACTAACGGGGAAAGAATTGCAGTCGGTAGAACACCATAGCTAGTTCTGAGCAGCTATTAGGCTTTAGCACCGAAATGGATCAGTTGGCGTTTAGTCCTAAAATATTCGTGTAAAAGGTCAACAGCTGAATTTTCAAAATCAAATTGGTTGAGGGTTCGAAGCTTCGATCTAGCATAGCAAACACGTAAACAGTTCTAGGTTTTCCAACAAGTGACAGCAGACGTAAATTAACTAGACAAGCAAAAGCGCCAGGTCTTGAACGTCGGCAACAATATCGGATTTGATCAGCAGCCGTGATGTTCAACCGAGTTTTGGTCTCAACGGGAGTTAATTATTTCGCGAACCTTAAGCGATACAGACTTGCATGAGATCAAATGAAACCGGATCATTCTCATTTTGAAGACTGGTGTTATGAGTGGCCAGTCCACCGACTAACTATAGCCACGAACTACTGTACACCGGAACAATCAAAAATGAAGGCCCACCCTCTCCACTGGATACAGCTGCGAAACAAAACATTCCAGAAATAGACACTCATAATGTACAACAAACTGAACAAATCATATTAAGTCACTTTGTTGCAAACTGCTGAATGCACATTTGTGGTTGATGAAAATGCAATAAATGTTTTCATTCCACAGTTTTTCCCCTCCTGATTTGTGTTTCCAAAAGCGTCAATGCGATTAACTGTTCACGACGGTAATACTTATGTACTTTAAAAAGGGTTATAATGAAGTTTACAATACTGTTTAACTTTATAATTACGACATATAATTGAATGCCCTGTAGGTAAGATGTTAGCCAAGCTCTACCGGAATTAAATTAGTTACATAAAAAATATCACACTTCACTCTTAACAACGTGGTCGAGAATTTAACATGTTACAAACAAAGAACTGTCAGACTCACACTCGCAAGTTCAGAGCTCAGAATAGTTCAACTTTTTTTCAGAGGAAAAAGTGACAGTAAACACCTACTTGTAACAATTCGTCCCCTGCAAGCAACGCAGTTTGAACACCCGCCGGGCTGCCGGGCAATATTTCCACAATGTAATGATGTGGTTGTGTAGGTGAGTGACTATGGGTTCTTTCCAGTGTCCCTTCAATGCTTATCCCGAGACCACAGGAAGATTCCGTCGTATCATATTCTGAGATCTGATAAATACGCAACGTTATTAAAAAGCAGTGGGTACACAAAAACATAACAGTTACTCAGGCGAAACATCTAAGCTGGCAGATCTGACAGTGACCGCTAATGAGTTGCAAGCTATCTATGATGAACCTATGTGGTACAGTGATCCACTTGCAACAGTCTTCACAATGACTTCATTGAAACCAATTAAAATGTGTTACCTAGGCAACTCCACAGAGCAAATGTACACTTGTTTGTAAGTTGAGAGCTAAGGAGACACAAAGTAGAGGCGAAGGACAAAAAAGTACGGATTTTCGTTCCAAAAATAATGAAGATTAGGGGGTAGTAAAGAGGAATGGCGCTTTAGCAGTCAGCGGTCCGTCAGTATTTGCATAAGGTGTCGTAGACACCTGCGATCTTGTTTAAATGGGTGGGCCCAATTATGGAGAAAGTTTACAGAAGAATCGGTCAATATAATACAGAGTTTCAACCCATTTGCCTTTTGTTTATTTTGATCGGTTACGAAGGGGTTCGGCAGCTATGATAAATTACAAGATAATCATGTGGAAAAACTTTGAACTTTGTCAAATACCTAATTTAATGGTTAGTTGTAGAGTGCTTGCTGCGACTAACCATGTCACTTCTGTTGTTGGTTCAATTCCAACAGAATTACAGTGTTTTTCTCAAACCAGTCTTTACAAACCACGGAGTGCTAAACAGTGTAACTAACGTGTATGGATAATCCATTAGAATACTGACATTTATTTTTCAACGTGTTTTTCATCGAACCAGTCGAATGAAACGAATGGGATCATAAACTAAATAGTGTACAATGACTTATTTTAAGACGGCAACCGTTTAGTAAGCAACACAAGTGAAACAAGAAATGGAAATGTTGCAGATTTTCATCACCATCGAACAGTCACTGCAACGGAAAGATATTTTAACATGAGTAGTACTAGCATTATACAGATATTGCCAAATCACGAATATAATTCACTTGTATCAAGATAATAAATTTGTCTAACTAGTCCTAGGACAAGGACTGTGAATCAAGTGTGGATAACTTCGGGTTAAAAACGATCTCCTTTCCATAAATCGATATGCAAATTATTTTCTATATCGAACTAGTAAATTACGTGGCTTCTTTATAGTAAAAGTGGTTCAACTACATGACAAAAAGTTCTCTGTCAACACCAGAAGTATTCTTCGACCTTCCATTCTAATCTTACGCTCTAATAATGTACGCATATTTGGCGAGGTTGTTCCTCAGCAATTTATCCCGGTCTTTTGGCCAAGCACAGTAAACCTCTCCTTACATACGTAAAGTGTGTGTTCATGCACAGTGATGTATCCCGTTTTCAGTTATTTGGATTCAATGTTTTGTAACATTTTAAAACCTATATGCAATTTGTCACCAAATATTCGCTTGATTTCAACCATATTTTGTGTACTGATCTTTCTATGTATAAGTCTACATCTTCAAATGGAGATAGCCATTAATCTGACAACACCGGATGGTCACCTCGTGAAATACGTGGGAAATGTTTTCAGGTGATTAGATTCCCGGAACCTACCTCGAAAATTTGATGATCTTAACATCCAGTGGAATTGAACGGGTAGTTGGTAACCCTTTCCTGATGAAAGCGGAACCAGGTATTATGCGTTATTGATTGTGATTGAGATTTCACAATAACGATTCCATCAAGTCGACTATGTTGTCATTGAGCATTGGTCAACATCCTGACCACAAAATAACAAAAGCCGCAAATTTATGTCCGATTCAGAAAGAAATGAGCTTACAGAGACAGAACCGTAAAACCGAAGCAGTAGTTTGGAGATAATTTTGCCACTGTATGGCATCCGACTGTATGCCGTCCAACCCAATGAGATCAGAACAGTTCGTAGTCACTAAAAACATCATCTGATCTAGTCTAAGTTTGAGAATGAAGATATCTGCTAACAGGATCGAGGCGGGAAGATAAGACCTACCCATGACAGTAAAGTGCATCCCTCCCTCCCGAAAGGATTCAAAAAAACTAGTCCATAAGGAAAAAGTACACGGACTGCCAGAACCCGATACTGCATGTTTGTTTGTTTACATGAAAGTGTCAGAAACTTGAGTTATTCTGCAGACAACACTGTTCAGCTGTATTTTGCCACAATCTGACTACAACTAACAGCGATTACGCTGTTTGCAATAAGACGGCATCTGTATTACTTCATACCTTGGATAAACTCAGTTACCCTTCAGTACATTATGAAGATGCAATTGAATCCACCCATAAAATCCTGCGCAAGTACCCATTTTGGGAAAAAGAAACAAAAATACAGAAATATAAACGAAGATGAGACGCTGCATGTGACGTGACGTTTTATAGACCCGAACTAACTTGACAACTTAACCGAGGATTGCTTTGAATCACAGTAGTGAAAGAAATTGTAACGAAACAAAACATGCCGACGTTTACGAAAAAATCACGGACACATACATCTGTTTTAAAAAGTGTCCATGATCCAGTATTCTGATATTCTTCAGTACATCATTTTAAGCGCATTGGACTGGTTGACCACACCAGCCTGAAGAAATGTTCACATGATATCGCCGATCGACTGTTTACACTAATTATTCGGGTTTCATGTTTATGCAGCGAATCCAGAGACGAATAGTGGTACTCATCCGTACTTTGTTTACATATGTTGTTGCATATCACAACACGTTTACACTAAACTGAGCTTGATTCCCAAGAGTAGTCTGGATACAGTACAGTTTTACTCCTGAGTGTATCTATGTTGTAAAGAAATGGAGGTTTGGAACATTCTTAAAAATCCTCTTCATAAACATTTACTCATCACACAGTCACCAGATAAAGATATAACTGACCACAATTTTCTGATTGGAAGGCACGCGACTGTTCCAGTAGTCGACCAGACGCATATGGTTTGCACTATCACCTAGATGAGAAGCCATAATAAACAATCAAGTAAAATCCAATACGTGGATGACAGGCAAAATGAGAGTTGTTAAACAGTGAAACACACCGAAATGTATCAGGTGAAAATGAACTACAAATTGGTACCACTAAGAGATTTTTTTCCGAAAGCACTACTGATAACACTTATACAAAATTCTGAAGGGTTTGGAAGTTTTCGGTAGGAGAACTGAAAAATGTACTACTGCAAATGACCTAAGATATATTGTCAAACACTAGAATGATAGTAACTGTTATGGTCTATGCAACGATGAACGATATTACATAGAGCAATGGTTTGGCAAAAGGCTGTTTGGTGACAAGAATTAAAAATATATATTCAGGAAAACTCGAAGACCGCAGAGGTTGTGACAGCGCATGAACATAGCTGAGCGTACTGCTTAAACCCGGAATCACGACCAATCAGTTTGTGTTACTCCAATAGGTGTACAAGTTCTCTTATAAACGCATATGGAATTAAATGAGAAAGATGATTTGATGACAGGCAGTATGTACCAATGAGCACATTTCCAAGACGAGAGTGAAGAGACTCAAGCCAGAAAAGAAAACATGTATAGCGAGCCCTGATGAAGATTCTCCGGAACAATTTAAACCATGCCCGTCAATGTGTTAACGCGTTTTTTATTTGAAGTCATGAGCGTCAAATAATTTTCAACAACCAAAAACATCAAACAATTAACCACATCCGGATCAGGGATTCTTGAACGTTTCAAAATCGTGCTACGGAATGAGTGGCATATTAATTGCTCGCCTAATGGGTCCACTTTGAATCCACAGTTGTTCTTGTTAACTGTTTTTGAAATACTGAGAGGTATTAGATGACCAGAGACGATTACCGTCGAAAACACTCTTTGATCAATTGTACAGTGTCAAGAAGATGAAAAACTTCAGTAAACAACCAGTTTCTGTTCAGTTAACATTCGTTAAAATATACAGCTTAGAGAGGCTTTAATTACGAAACATCTAGGCTTCAGTCACATACAGATGGAAGGGACGTTTTAATGTCAAACAGGCTGTGGAAGTGTGATAAATCCGAAGGCGCGAAACAGATCAGAATGAATGGGGAATCTCAAACACAGAGTTAGTGTGTGCACGAGGGTTGAGTTATCTGTCGATTTTCGATTGCCTTAGCTGTGGCTAGAAGTCCACAGTACACAGCAGCTAGCTGACTATCTACAATTTGGTAAGTCGGACAACTTGAAGTGGTTCGGTTGTTAACGAAACTCAAATGAACGAAATTTGTTACGTTTGCATTGGTGATCCCCCTAGAGACTTCAGTATACATTCAAACCTAGCAATAGTCATCAGTAAGATTAGTTAAATATGTAATCGTACAGCCAATGTAGTTAATCATACGAAACATTCATAAACTCTAGTTGGTCAGTGACTAGGTGAAACATAATCTACAATGACAATTTTATGGTCAACACCTCACCTCTGTAGATTATCATGAGTTACATAACGAAATGTGACATTATTGTATCTTTTTATACGATCTTGGCATGTCAATTGTACCAGTATCGATTCAGGAATAGATACACGAAGGACCCTCCCGATTATGTACAGACTTGTCAGCCAATAAAAACGTCAGGCAAATCAAATCATTCGCTTCAATCACATTCGTCTGCTGAACCCGTTCATTTACGACGTTCATTGTGTGAAGCATTGTTCACGTTTTAAAAATAGATGCTCTCTTCCTTTTCATCAAAATCAGTATAAAAATGTGAAGATTGATTCGAATATCCTAGATTCATTCGAAATGACTGTAAGAATCAATTACCTTCCTAACGAGCCTATAAAAGAACACTGATACAAATCCAGTAATGCCTGTCGTTCTAAGTCGAAGCTTGCTGAAGATACTTGTTGAAGATACATTTATGGTAGCTGTGATAACACAACACGTGAAAAACTGTGTATAGCTCGTTGGGAAGTGACTGTTAGTGGGAGCGTGAAGCGGTTGAATAGTATTCGAGACATAAAATTCATGTATGTCTAGGGCACATATTGCTCGAAAGTACAAGCAGTTACCGCAAGCTGTCATAAAGTTGGTATCAATTCAAGCTATTAACGCATCTTACAGTGAGTTGCAAGTCACTATCGTTGCTTCAACCAGATCAAGTTCCAAAATTGTCCACGCAGACTTTCCAATTGTTTCAGATAATGAGTGGTAAAATCGTAAACGGAGATTAGAAGCGTGACACCATTTGAAGTTGCATGGTCCTTATCCATTAAATCAATAAGTACGGAAGTGAAGAAGATAGAACTTAAACATCAGTGTTTCACATCTGAATGGACACTGCTCTAAAAACTGACATGTGACGATAAAATGCTGGATCGTTTATTACATCATGTTAACGAAATGGACTCCGATAAACTTTCCAATAAATAACCGTTAGTATATGCAAACTGAAAAGATCTTTCGTGATTTAATGATTACTCCCCGCAGCGTATTCACCACATTACAGTGAAAATTAGCAAATCTCCTCGGATTTCAAACATCCACGGGGTTTTTCAGGGTACACTTTTTTTCAATCTATACCGGTATTTTCACTACTCCCTTCTCTCTGTGATATGTCCACGGTTCATACTTTTATCGGCAGCTGTATTGAAATTCTATACAACCTAGCAATTATGTGAATGCTACAAATTAATGCCAAATACAATAAAATGGTTAGACTTAAAAGAGAGGTAAATATGCTTTCTAACTAAAATTTCAAATCCTTTGAGAAATCTATCATACTAACCTCTAATTCGTTCAGTTGTCTCGGAGTTTACTTTGTGGTAAACTATCTAGGCCATATTGTTTTCTTCTTTTCTGGTCATTTAAAGTATACAAAAATGCCATTCTAACCAGCAACACTTTTTCTGCTCCGTTACGTAATTCAACTGGTTCTGGTAACATTCCACCAACTTCATTAAAGAAATCGACTATTTTGAACAATTCTCTCAATTGACACCGTATTTCCAGTCAATTTATTTGTTACCTGTATCATTTCCGGCAAAACGTTTGCCAACAAGAGTTTCATTCGTCTTTCAACGTCCATAACTAGATCAGTAAATCTGTATCTCATAGCAGTATTATAAAGTGCTCTAAATCTGGTTGTTCGTAGTGGTTCAACAGTTTTCTCAAATTCCGTTGCCCTGTCTCATGCTCATAGACAGAAGTGAATAAATAAACATATAAACTGACACCAATAAAGGAAATAGAAATAAGCAGAATGAACAGTCATAACGTTGGTGTTTTATTCTCGTCAATGTTGACTCTAAAACATGGTTACACATCGCAGATATCGTCAGTGTTATTTCGACAACCACTTTGATATGTATTAATGATGCACGATAACGAATTGTTGAGCGCTTCAAAGTAAACATAAAGAATGTCTGGGAGGAGTAACGACTTTATCGGCATTATTGCAAACTAACAGTTGTTCCATCTAGAAATAATAACATCTAGGAAAACGTCAACTTTAAGATAAACATGAGCATATTTACATCCACGTATTAAGTTGAATGACGTAAGTTTTTTTTGATTAAAAAGGTGAGGTCAGAACGTACTTATAGTCCCATAAAGTAGACATGGATTTTGTTTTAATCACTTCACTGTTGTTCAGTAGAAATATTAACTACTAGTAGTTAATTATCGAAACTAAACTATACAACCCCTACTACGTATTGCATCACAGTGGATGATTTTTTCGCAAGAGCAGAGTACACCATGTATCTGGTGCTAATGAACTGTTCTTCACAATGGCTGGTTGCAAAAAAAATTGGTATTTATTGTACTTCACTAGAAAGCTGAAAAAATATTGGTGACCTTCTCAAGCCCGAGACGAAAAAGAACTATCGAATCAGCTGAACAAACAACGGTAAATAGAGTTGTACGAAAACCACTTAGCTATCCTTTGGAGGTCTCTTGCAGCGCGAAGCATACAATGTATTGTTGAGCCATAACAAGTTTTCAAGGTGAGTGTAATGATCAAAAATCAATATCCAATTCCGTATCTAGAAAATGACGGAAAACTACGTTACATCCGTGGGATTGATTACGTCTGTCCTGATCCATCATTTACATACAGAAGAGAATCCGTAAACTTCACTGATGTTCTGTCACTAAATAGACCACGAATAATTGGATGATTTATGTATTTAAGCAATGAGACTAGACGAAACGTTGGCTCTCCACAATAGTTATTCCAATTACAAGTATGTTAAATTGCATATAAATCAACGGTGGGGTAAATTCAACAGTCAAAAGAATAGACCTTAAGGATCAAAATTCCACGGGCCTGTTGTGTTGTATATTTCAGAACGCACAGTGTAGTCGGAAAGTTTTCAACACTTGCAAACGTTTGTTGTTCAAGAATGAGCCATAGTGGTTAGAAACGTTTCGGCAAAAAACGAGGCATCGCCCATCAGTCCGTGAAAGACACCAATAATAGTTTTTTTTAAAAAACGACGCTACAATTAATGTGAACCAGCTACAAACCTATTTGAGATTCAGTCTCATGAACGTTTGATCTCAAACTCGCTTTATGAACAGTCGTCTGATACTGTTAACCAAAAATATCATAAACAGATGCAAGGATAGAAGTCGCATTAACTTAGGTCAAAAAGCTTCGTTTCAAAAGGTAGCCTGTAGATGAAAATCACTTACTCTTCTGAGTACGTTTTGGAAAACGTATGTGTCATTCACTTGATGTGATTAGCTGAACTTTCACATATGATGTCTCAGCTGTGTTACGCACTGATCATCAACCAGAATAGATAAGCTCAAGCTGCAGATTTCAAATTCCAGCCGTTAGCCAGTTCATTAAGCGTGTACAATAAGGATTAAATGAGTGTAGTGAATTCCAGTCTAAAAGAAATGACTTGTACTTGATTTTACTTACATTAGAAGCTGTCGACTATAAGAAACAGCTTGACACTAGAGATAAAAACTAATCGTCCAAATTCTTAGGCTCTCTACATGTATATGGTCAATTGATATAATCTAAAGTGTGCTTCTTATTTCCGAACCATTAAATTGATAGTAACGGATAGGTTCTATTAAAATACCTAAATAAACCTTAAGAAAATTCTAAATGTAATGAAAACGGCAACTAAAAATGTTCAACAACTTGTAAAGAGAACTTGATAGTGAAAAGATGTGTGGAGGTGCTCCAAGAATTACAGTTTACTTGAAAACATAGGACAGATCACATCAAACAACCGTTTTGGAAATCGTGAGTAGAATTATGTTAAAGATAACCAGGATTATTATGAATTCTGCAAAGCAGAATCATTAGAAAGTTAACTTGACCTGAGAAAGAGGATAAGCCGACAAGCAAAGACGAAAATTATCGAAACACTTCTAAGCCTAAACATAGTCTCACGGTTACGAAGAGTTAATCACTAGTTTCAGATATCACAATTATTGTTCATATCTTTGGCTTGTACCCAAAGTAAAGTGGTTCGAAATGCCGTTGATCCCGACAGTGGTTCACAAAGTAGATGACTGGCAAAATTATAAGAATGTACAAAGATAGGCTGAGAGAAAATAGCGGAAATTCGAATGGATGATCAACATTCTTATATACGAATTCACCTTGGATGCAACAGTTGAGTGAATCGTTGCGTTGGGTAGTAAGCTAAATGGAGACAGTAGGTGAATGAAAACGAACTCATACAAGACATTGTCAGATAGCCATGCTAATCTCGTTAGGAATGGACATGAGGATGAAGACAACTGTTGACTTGATGGCCCCTAATATAGTATGTTCAACAAATTTAATTTCTAAATAAATAGTTCACTTATCGTTCACATACTAATTCTTGCGAACCCTTGTTAGCTCCTCTAGTGGTCAGCAATGAAAAACCCAAAAATAACCCAAATTAAACTTTCCATGGCCATAATCGACCGTCTATAAAACGAAATGCTCGCTTAATTCCAGTCTGGTAATTATTTGACCAAATTGACTTAACACAATGTGCACAAGCATAAGCACCGACCGGAACCAGTTAGTCTGCACTCCCAATGATTGACCGACGATAAGCAATAGAGCAGGCTTTCTAAATCACATGCGAATCTCAGATTACAGATGTACTCTGAATGCGAACGTTCACGTTTGTTGCCCGCTGTTGTTGCATATGTTATCGACCGTTTTGCATCAACCACAACCACATTACTGGTTGGACTATTTTCCGTTGATGTACCACAAACATATTCATACGTTCCAGATTGAACTTCAAGTAGGTGTCAAGAATTATTCATTTGCTTTTAAAGAGTTATAAGTATGCATCAACAAAACGAATCAACGAATATGCAAATTACCCAATGGATCCATTTTCTCAATTTCATAGGATGTACGCATGGGTTCAGCGGTAACCGTAGAGTCGGACCTCTCAACTGTTTGTATGGTGTAATCGTCTGCGAATATTGTCGATTCGTCATCGGCTTTCTCGGGTTCTCCGGCTCTCTCCGGTGTGCGACCTGCATATCAAACAATCAAATGGATCGTGGAGTTACGGCAGGAAGGCAGACCATGTTCGAATTTGTGATAAGAACAGGTTTTCATAAACTACGTGAGAGGCAAACAATATATAAAATCAAACATTTGTGTGAATCATTGCCTCCTCAAATAACTTGTTTTAAAAAACGGTCAACTACACATTAACACCACTGTTCAAAAGTTTACAACGGACACGTTATGCAAGACCTAAAGCACCATCAAATACTGATTGGTTAACTATTCATAAAACGTTTATTGTGGGTTTTGTGAGGATACATCACAAAACATCGATCTGGAAAACGAAGGATTGACTAGACTGTGATCAAAACAAAACAAACGCTCGTGCACATGCAAATGATTTTGAATTAGTCAAACTGACCCATTTAAGTGAGCGGATAAGTTGGTCACTGAAAACCCGAAGAGTTCTCAACATATACTGAAGAGTTAAAGTTCTGTGTAGATCGCACATGACCTTCATCCAGGTCAAACCATTTGCTCTTACTGGTTCCATTTCAGTTCTTATTCTCACATGTGCACAATAACAAAGCTACAAACCAGAGTGTGTAGCCTACTTTGCATACTCGCCTTGGGCGTTAATTCCTATCCGACTCAAATGTTCTTACGTTTCACATTGTCCCATGTGGTTTGAAAACTTCTCAATCAGAACTGGGTGGTTACCAACACTACTTATCGCGGTTTGCTGAATAAATTCCCATACAGATATCTTCATTGACCATTCTAACTATGCAATTCGTTTCGTTCTCATGTCCTGAATCGTTCACATACGCATCTATGCAGTTTTGTAATGGCATCATTCAGTACATAAGAGTAATCATTATAGTTAAACAGTGTGGACTAAATTCAGCAGATTTAACGCAAGACTGATAGGTGTAAGTGAACAAATGTCAGGAAAATGTCCTAAGCTGACAGAAAAGGATAACCACTTTAGACTATGAGTGCAGTTGTGAAAAACTGTTGTGAACTTCACGTTATGCAATTAATTTTGCTCCGATTTGGACTGAACAGAATTAGAATATAAACTCTAATCATCGACCTTCGGGTTGCAGGCTGAGAAACCCATCCGATCGAAGATCAGCTCCAAAAACATCGTTAGAGAAAAGGCAATTAAGCTAACTGTTTTGCTTTTTCCCGATTAAATGATGGGACAATAGTACGTTGTTAACATCCGCGAGAAACATCCGCAATATAGTAAACGAACAAAAAACGGTTCTTAGGGCAAATTGTGACTTTTCGAACGAAAAACACCGAAATGACAGTTTCACCGTGCAATACAGGTAAGACCTTAACAACACTAATGGACACTATCCGGGAAACAGGTGAATGATGTTTGCTTTAAAATGAAGGGACACTTAATAAAATTCGTTTGCATGAAATGTAGAAATAGGTCCTACCGGAAAACATGCAGACGAGAAAACACACAGCAAGATGCTGACTACCAGTCATAATGTTTCGAATTTGAACAGCACCTACTCCAGATCGCCTTGATAGTCAACGGTTGTTCATTTGAAGCAACTTTCTAGGCTGTATGATGGTACAAACTGAAAAATGGAAGGTGAAACAAAAACGGCTAAAGAAGAAATAAACTAGATCTCAGGATTTCTCCGGAGTTGCCAGCAGGAAAACCTGCACATATCTATGTATGATACCTGATTGGTCTGGCGTGGATGGTCGCGTACTTCTACAGCTTATCGATTACTTCAGATAACAACACATTACCAAAAACGTACATGGCATGCTACGTGCCTTAGCACTTCTGAATTGGTGAAATATACCTCACGATTACAGTTTTTGACATATCGTGGTTCACGGTATTCATCTTCGAAATACCGGATGTTATAGGTTCTGCGATACTTTCGTACGCTGACAACATGAGAAGGTTACTATTACGGTTAATGTTAGAATCACGTCACTTGATGATAACAGCAAAAGATTGTCCGTCATTTTATTTGTACTAGTCAACATGACCGATAAAACGAGTCTTCCTCAAGCAACCCGAAAACAATCTAAAGAAGACTCTAGGTAAAGATATCGGAATATTAAGCTTATTTCGCCCGGCTGCTTTAAAGAATGCGAAGTTTGCGTTAAATATGTATTCGCAACACAATCTGTTTGAATGCACAAAGTGTAATTGATTAGAAATTGTGATCAATTTGTGGGGATCACAATCCCAAACGTTGTGTAATCGCTCGGAATCAGAAGTTACCAGTGCCATCAGTCAAAGGAGATCAGCCTATCGGTGCCGCTTCACGTTGTATTTACCGATTTGTATGTAAATGGGGAGAAAGTTACACAGACAGAACCGAGAGACGCCTGAGCTCCAGAATGAAGGAACATCTACCCAACTTGGTGCAGAAGTCCGTGTTACCGGAAAACGGTAATGTTATTGAAACATGTAAACAGCCAGCTTCCTCAGTCGCTAGACACGTCCTGACCACTGGCCACATTATCAATCCATCTTGTGCATTCAGAGTTCTGTTACGTCATTCTAACCCAAGATTCTTACGGTTTGCCAAAGCAGTCGCAATCAACCGACTCAAACCAGCTTTCTGTGTTCGGAAACAACTGTTCGTGAAACTGACCCTTCCCTGGACTTAATGACCTATCCTAATCCGCTTATTGATTATCCACCCCTCTAACTGTTTGCTATAAGAAACGCATCCGCGTTATTGTAAATTTGGTACTGACGAGTCTCAACGAAATGATTGCATCTACCAATGTTCGTGTTGTAACTGCTTTGTTCAAACTATTCTTCAGTAGTCAAAATCCCACTCGGCAGATTAATGAAACCCATTACTTCAGCTTGATTCAGAAATCCTCAAGCTACGCATTCTAAACAGCACGTACTAGCGCTTGCGAACAAAAGGCTTAGAAAAAATAATTCACTTTTGTTAAGCAAGAGACGCGCACCAGATCACGAAATTTTATAAAACGAAGGTTATTTAAGAAAACTCACCAAGTTCAACCTGAGAATATTCTTCAGTGGTTACCAGAGATCGCAGAACTTTGAAATGGACGAATTGAGCCTTCTGACATGTGCTTTTGATGCGTTTCAAAGCTTCCCGAATAGGCAACTGTTCCACATTTTGATAGTTAACCTAAATGTTTTCAGAGGAGGAAAACGTCCACCGATAGTACAAATTCAATAGTACTGTGTGAGATTAGGTTAAATAGGCTTTCAGGTACTGAAATGCAAGGATTTCATGGTTTTAATTGGATGAGAATAGGAATTTGACAAACAAATTCAAACGAGGTGCAACAGTTGCGTTGGTTTTATTTGTCGCTGACCCCGGTGCACACATTTCAGCCTCTAGGGGTGAGTCGGTTAATCCGCGAAATGCATACAGGTGCATTAGACAAACACTACTATCAAAACACTACAATTGGACACCAAATATACCATCCTAAACTTTCTCTTCCATAATGAGAGAACAAGCTTTGAGTTCATATCTGCAAAACCCACAATAATAACCAACACAGAAGATTACAGGGAGTATTGTGCAGAATGATTTTGTCGGTAAATGAACCATTTTCTGTCAGGTCACACAGAGGTGCACCACTGACCCTTTTCAAGAGAGGAAGGGTTTAATCATTTGGAACTACCTTTCTTTGGAAAGGTGGACTTTTGATACTGGTATGTGGAGACCAATCTCCGTGCTCAATGCCAAGCTCGGCGAACATATCAATTTAGATGAGACCGAACTGTGAAAAGTCAGGGCTTCGGCTGGATTCGAACCAGCGACAGAAACACCATGCCTCTACGCGGCAAGCGCTCTACCAGCTGAGCTACGAAGCCACGCCAGGAGCTCGGAAATTTCACATTTGGACCCGATTACCCACTCCTGGATCATTTGGTGGATTCCATATGAGACAGTGAGACGGGTGGGTAATCGGGTCCAAATGTGAAATTTCCGAGCTCCTGGCGTGGCTTCGTAGCTCAGCTGGTAGAGCGCTTGCCGCGTAGAGGCATGGTGTTTCTGTCGCTGGTTCGAATCCAGCCGAAGCCCTGACTTTTCACAGTTCGGTCTCATCTAAATTCGTAAATCTGCCAAACTACTTATTAGTAGAACATATCAATATCAAAACCATCAACCCGAGCTACAAACACAACACTGTTCACAACCATACGAAAGGTGGACTTTTACCGGAGACCTCAACTTTCGAAGAAACATCTTCCAACTGAATGACTAAGCATATCTTTACTCCTCCGGATTAGTTGATTTTTTGCTTTAAGCCAGGTTGGAAACATCAGCTTGTGTTGTTATGCCCAACCCTAATAGCGTATTCTTGACCAAGGACACCCGTACCTGGATGAATGTTCCTTGCGAGTCACGCTGCGTAATCGATGTTGCGGCTTCAGTGAGTTACTCCTCAAATGATGGTTTTCACAAAGAGACAAGATCTTGTAACAGATAGTGTGGTTAATGGGAGATCGCACATATCATTGCTGTGACAACAGTAGATGAAAAACCGTTCTTTTTCGAAAGACCACTATGAAAATAGTAGTGTACTGAGAACTGTGACCCGCTTCTACGCCTCTTTTGTGTGATCTCTTCATTGGGAAATTTTCTTCAAGAAAAACGGGCAGCAAAAGTAAGATGTTTAGTTCAAGAAAATGAGTAGCCATCCAGCTGAACGCTTGTTGTACTGTCTGCTATTTTGACTTCATCATTGTATAAAACCAAGGGAAGCAAACAAGTCGTGAGATTTCAAACACAACTTAAATGAGCAACAACTATTCTAATAGGGAACCTCGTGCCATACTAATGTTTGTGCGATGTAAATTCAGCAACAGACCGTTACCCTCTGCACCGCAGTACAAGCCCTCAAAATAGACGATGATTCACGAGGACAAGAGATAAACTACACCGGTGATGCATAACCGTTTTGAGTCACAAATGTTTATCCCGTGATCCAGAGCATATTATTCACCGAAAACATCGGCGAACATTCCATTGGACAGCAGAGTAATACCACTGTTATTATGATTAATAACAAGTGATTCTGTCATTTAAATATACAACGTTTAATGGATGGTATGAT
Source organism: Paragonimus heterotremus (assembly GCA_013368495.1). Lineage (NCBI taxonomy): Eukaryota > Metazoa > Platyhelminthes > Trematoda > Plagiorchiida > Troglotrematidae > Paragonimus > Paragonimus heterotremus. Next base: position 61,432 of record LUCH01002383.1, read on the forward strand.
GGTCGATAAGTAAAAGCAAACTCGTTATAATAGTGTAGTGTGGCCCAGGCCATGCTAGGGATTAACGTCATCTGCTGATTTCTTATCAACTGGTATATGGCTGCAAACGCTCGCATCGCAGAAAAGGGCGTTCGTTCGTTTGCTTGATACTGGCTTAACTTTTGTTACAGCACAATGTCCTGTAAACGACGTTTAAGAAATACTTCGTTTCCCAAGTTTACTTTCCTTGTAGGTCGATGAATCCTTCTTGAAATCCGTTAACTTCGTTTCTAAATTATGAAATATTGGCGTTATCAAAAGATGTGACTCAGTTGATATTTCGAATCTCACCAGTCTCTGATACGTACCGAAAAATCCGCCGTCAGAGATAGTGTGCACATCAGAAGTATCTAGCAGCAGAGCACTTAATTGTAGGTGAAAAAAACTGATGCGTTGGCAATATTTTACTTTGAAAATTGTAACACAACATCCACCTTTCGACAAGGACTCACAACCGACTCACAGCAGGATTTGGTATATACGGGATTTTGAATGTGACGTTAAGTGGACATATGTATCACGTACGTTTGAGAACATTCAGAAGGCGAGCAGTATCGACAGTACACGTTTCCTCGCACAAACCGAGATGGGCTTGTCCCACGCCAAGATGACATCGATTTGCAAGTGCCAATGCTTTATGTGTGACTGTCGAATTCTCATTCATTAGTACAGATTCAAAACGGGCTACCTAACCGTGAATACATTGTTTCAGTCACTGCGAAGAAGATTTTCGGACATGGGTGGTTGACGCTAGTTAAGGGGAACGTACGTGTTGATAAATCTCACAAATAAGATCGAGATGACCTGTCACATTCCACCAAGTGACAGATACATTGTGGTATCTAGTCAATAGACATAAACTAGTGTGTAGAACAAGGCTTACAGACAGCATAGGAAAACGTCTTGCACTGTTTTTCGAAAACTATCTATTACTCAACGTTCAGCTAAATTAAGATGAACCAATGATCTCTACGGCCCAGAAGTGAGTTGATTCGAAAGTCGCTTGTCATATTTTTTACCAATCACAATGTAGGGTTTCTGTGAAATGCGTTACCGGGTAAGTCGTATAAGCGTTCGTGATAAAAGAAAACAATGAGACGACCTTCATTAACGACTGACGCTCGAAGGCTTTTCCTGCTGCACGATATTCGATACCTATGTAGTAAATAAGCCTCATTCACTTCCAGATCTTCTGTTGTAAAAAGTGGTGTGCATGATATAAACCTATTCAATTGTTGTTTCACGAGCCTAAAATAGTAGAAGAAACTAATGCATAAACAAAGCTGAAAACACCGTAAATTAGTGAACACAATATCATTCTACATTTTGAACGTGAACCAGGATAGTAATATGATCAACGGATAAAAAATAAAATCCTTCACAGTCTCGTTTTAATAGAGATAGTTATGGTTTTGACCGCTCTGCTCAGTTTAGTTTCACATTCCATATGGAAAAGCCGAGAACACTGCACTAACCTCTACAATGCGGTCACCAGTTTTTAACTGCCCATCCGAAGCTGCTTGACTGGCAGGTGCGATCGATAGAATAAAAATTCCTGTTTCATCTGTAGAAACAAATTAATGCCACAAAAGGAACAATAAATCACAGTTCCAGCAAGTAATTCGCTAGTGTTGTTTGGTGAGAAAAGCACAACTTAAGTTTTGAATGAATAACTACTTTTCAGTGTGACAGTCAGAAGAAACATATTACGATATGAATTCGTTTCACACACTCTCGTCTGTCGTAAACGTTTGACTAACAAGAAAACAAAGAAACAAGACTTAAATGAAGTGAGCAAAAGTCCAAATCGGGCTAGACTGTAGTACTCAGTGGATTATTGTTCAGTTTTGTTGCTATGTCCCACTGGTCCTTTGATCTGTTCATAGACCAGATTTTCTGTTAATATGATTTAGGCTTGTCCATTCTGTTACAGATCATGGCATCCTCAGCACATTACAGTCTGGATGGACAGTTGAAAGTGCTTCTATGAAAAATCGTTCCATTCGTTGTGGGATTGAGGACAAGTTGTTTGGTTGCTGAAAAACACAACCAAATTCGCGTGATGTTTTTTGTAGTGAACCTATTGCCCATTCGAATAAGCACGAAAAAGTTAAATCCGAAAGCAAAGATAAAAGACTACGAACTGTTATACACATTATGTTAAGCTGATGCCTAGCAAACCCTCGTTGTTGACTCAACGATGAAAAGAAACGATCTGTCAAGCGCAGTGCAGCAGTATAGTTCCGAAAAATATCAGGATAACGACAGCAATTCCCACAAGATTTGCAGTGGCATGAAATTGTATAGCATCTGCCTTCAATATGTTCTTTCAGAAGTTCACATTGATATAACAGGTTTGAAAGAGAAGTGTGCACACTGAAGATAGGTCAAGAGACGTAAACATATAGCAAGTGTATGTACATATCTGACAGTTGATTGTTATTCACATGTACATGTTCAGTTGGAAAGTAGACTGATAACATGCCGTATTCCGTACAATTATGGTACCTGACTCATTATCAAAGTGACGGAACGAAGTTTGCTTCCTTTCAAATTTGACTCCACAAATATCTACACACCCATGTCTTACTCTCCAAAAATGACAAAGAATGTAGACTTCACTAGTACGTTATACAACAGTGAGGATATTAACAGTAAGAAGAACTGGAAATCCAGCAGTAATCCCGATCAAAACAAGAACACGAATGACAGTTATAACAACATATAGGTTTAATTAACATACATTCCACTGAGCACTTAGAATTGTTCTATCGTTTGTAGGATGGAATTCTTTTGACATATACAAGAGGAGGATACCACATGAATAGATCTAAAATATGCTCGTCAGCCCCCCCCCACTTGTAAAACGGAGCTTACTCAAACCTTGATCCAACGCAAATTTGTCAAGGTATCGTGGTATACCAAATTCTTAAGCTCTGGAAGTGGGCCCTATCACAAAAAGCAGAGATGCCAGAACTTCCAGTATGAAACAGACCCTAAAACACGCAAGAAATTTCGCAAAGAACTGAAAATCGCACCACAATCTGTTAACTATATGCGTCAATATGAACCTCAACCACGTAAGTTGATTTGTATGGCAGCATTATGCGACTTGTCATCCTTTTGTTATAATTAAGCATTTTGTGCTCATTTTGACGTGACATGCACGAATACAGAAGATTGCATAAGGATTAACTGCTTATTCGCCATGCATCAGAGAAAACTCATTGATGTTACATCTGGCTTCTATTCCCCCGCTATCAAATAATTGAGATGCACCCTTCTATGTTTGAGTAGCCTGTCTGTTAGTAACCTATATATAAGCCAGCATTTCGCTGCCCAAACATCTTTTCACAAAAGCTGGAATTGAAATTTGGCCACTCTTGTATCAAATGTTTGTTGAGAGAGCGAATTAGTGAAGTTGACATGAGAAGGGTGTTTTTTCGAAATTTCTGAGCTGACATAATGAGGCACATGCATCGACGCATGTGGGCATTAACAAAAAAAGCATTCATTGAGAATGTACAAAACAAACCTCAAAGTCTGTTAAGTATAATGTGTACCACATAAAATAGATTATGTGTATCTTGTATGGTCAATAAAAACTGCACAGACAGACTCACCTTTATCAACTCCCAACTGTAATCCCAAGCCTTTTGATTCGACGTTTGTTTCGAGGACAGTTTCGTGATAGAAAGGTTGAAGAGGATTTGTGCCCTGAAATAAGGTGAAGAGCAGAAGTGCACATAGTTGCTTTGCCGCGGACAAAAAAAAAGATTATCACGGTGTGAAAGATAAAAATCTTACGAAAATAAAACAACTTTTCGTTGCAGACATCTGACTATACACCATCCGGACGAGTGACACCCTGATTCATCAAATTCTGGTGTAACCTAAGCCATAAAATGTGTATTCCCCCCAGAATATGAAACAGGAGTGACTTACAAAGAATCTGCCGATTGAATACTGTCTTGATATCACAGCAAACTCTTCTGTTGGTTTATGAGAAAACTGGACACGACGTATTGGCTAGCTGAGTTACCGTACCGTAATAGGGAATCTTAGAGAAGTTCTGTATCCAAACATTTTCCACAAACTGTTCTATCTTCCCTTACAGATGGCAGTTTGAACAGAATAGCCAGAAAATACAACTTAATGTACGAATGTGTTTTTGCATGATACCATCAATCATTAACGTGTGACCAGCGATAAAACGAAATAAAGGCTCCAAAATTGAGTATATAATACAATCTGGTACACCAGCTGCCGTCAAATTACCAGCACGAAATAAGATTTTCGAGTCTATGAATTATGATGGGTTGTCTAAACAGGAAGTAATGAAACAACGCTGAGAATTTAGGTTGAGACCGATACGTGGCTAACACTAGGAGATATAGCGTTTCTACATTGTATTAATGCACTTCTGAACTACTTTGATATGCGTTTTTTGACGCTCGTTGGTTTTCACAACCCAAAACGGTTGTGCCAGTCATATATGGAGTTTTTTCAGCGACAAATTTCTTAATTGAGATAAATACAAAGTGAAAACTCATCGTAGGTCGCTTCGTTAAAACATTCGCTTCACCAGTTATCGCAACAAAAACAATGAAACACATTGAAGTCAGAATCACGGAAGCACTAGAAGAAGAACTGAGACCCAATCTAGACAATCGGAAAGTTGTAAAATCATGCAAACACGTTGATTAATCCTGAAATCCAATGGAGACGTTTCATATGGGAATGACTTTTCAGATGTCCCAAGTACATAAGAACTTAATGCTAACTGACACCCAGTTTAAGAACACAATGCTCGGCTGAGCAGAATAATCGGTCACTGGCCATTCAAGTTGATCTACTGCACCAACACAGCAACACTGCCTCTTAAATACTGTTCATCTGGAAGCGTACCGTATAATGAAAGAAGGCAAAAATTTGGTACTGAAACACAGCTAATAAAATTCTCGCAAATTAAACCTTGTTCACTAAAGCCTGTAACACATTGTTGGTAGAAGAGCAGATGGACAATAAAGTACAAGTTCCGTCATTACAGATTAGTATGATAGTGAGAAACTCTGTAAGAACCAAAAATGATTTTGCATAGTTTTTCACCAAACCCTTTACATTGTGACTGGTCCAAGCACCATAACAAAAAGATCAAAAGTAAACATAAACTCATGAAGAACACAAGTTTTACTGCGAGGGCGCCATTGGTTTTTATTTCGTGTAATTCACGATAATTTCCAGAAAAAGGTGAACGTCCTACTTGAAACTTATTCGATGAATCTTATTGAAAATGCCATAGTGGCCGAAGAATGAAGAACCACATTCCAAAATGCCCATCGTTGCCGTTTTTTTTTGTTGAAAAAAAAAGCTCTTCAATGTCATGTTTTTAGTGGAATTTCAGTAGTTCGTTAAATGTTTTTTTATTTATTTTGCATTGACAACTATTAAGGCTTGTTTCGGTGTGAGAGTTGACATTATAAATTTGACTACAGAGCTTTACAAAGAAGAGATCATATACCTGAACATACTACGTGGTTGAAATCCTATAAAACAACTGGTGGAATTTACAACCCGAACGACACCGCTCCTAGAAGTTATCAACAGCTATAATTTCGGTCATAATTCACTTCGATTCCTTTACAGAGTAACTGAAGTGTCTGTCATTACGAATTTATTAACTGAAATCTGTAATCAAGCTTGAACAAAATAGCAACCCAATGTGACGGACGTCATCGATGCTATTATCTTATCGTTTATGTTCTAAATCTCACATAAGTATTCACTTTCGGAAACACCTTGACCCTCATCTGATTGAATTACGTGTGATTTTTAGATAGTATTTAGATGGTAATTATCAGGAGCTGTTCTACATTCCTACTTCACAAATCACTGACTAAAGGTGGGCGAGGAGCGTGAGGATGATAAAGATATTCATATAAACCAATTAGAAACTCCATCAAAAGGAAGAAAGATTGCGTGCAACAGGCAAACACTTGCCACCAACAATATATATATATATATATATATATATATATATATAAGTTGTATACGTCCTCATTCGTATATATATATATCCCCACTGTCAGCTCTCGTGGTGTCGTCAAGCTTGATGTTAACAAGCCAACCAGTAAATCGATAAGTCAAGGTCAGTGATCAAAACTGTGAACTAACACATTTCATCTGTTTAATTGGAACATTTTTTGTGCACGTGGTTTCAACTGTGTAATCAAAAGTAATATGCAACCAAAACACTGTATGAACTTTAAGAGCATAACAAACACGAAATACGCTTTCAAAAATATGGACACGTGTTGTTCTGGAAAACCCATGTAAACTCACATCAACAGCAAAAATGTAATCGGACGGAGATATTAAAAGACATCACAAGCTTTCGAAACAGTCTAGCAACTTTCCTACGAGTTTTGCGAAAAGGTTTAAGGACATAAAAGGCGGGTTTTATCGTCGTGAAAAGACTACGAAGGGACTGAAAGACGAGGTTATATATATACAGATATATATATATATATATAACACAGCGTAAAACAATGTATACAGCGTATAAAAAAATGTGGACTGTGTATGGTAGGTGGATTAGATGTTCAAAGAAGAGAACGTTATACCAAATCAAAAACAGATTAACAACATAGGCGCCAACAACTTCTGGTCTTTAGCATGCCAACCAAAGGTGACCATTACCTTTCCGACTCCATCCGCAAGGCAGAAAACACCCTAATAAAGTCAGTTTCACTGTCATTGCCTTCATGCCCAAAGCCTAAGTCATACACTGGCCACCATACCGCTGCTTTCAGCCAACCCACCCCTCGCAAACAATACAGTGTGGAAAGCGGTAAGTTGACAGTTATAAGAGCCTGCCAAGCCAACATATCATGATGCTCAGGAGTTGACAGAATATGCTTGTTCTGATTATGAAGTTCGCTACTGGTGACACAATATTTCCACCACAAACCGCCAAAGCATCCCGGGCACCGATGGTCGAAGATGGACATCTGATGAATATCATCTGCCAAGACAGACTTGGATTCGCAGCCGTACAAACATGCCACACTTACAGAGACATTACATACTCTGTCTTTTACAGAAAGACTGAGATCACATTGATGCCACAGGTGGCGTAAGTTGGCAAATGTCATTGTAGTATTAGCTATAAGTTCCGTGATCTCATCGGTAAGTCCACCAACGCTGAGATGGCTCCGAAGGTACATGAACATCTCGACTACCTTCAGAGACTCACCACCACTAGTGACAGCATGTACAAAGTCTTTTTACTCAATCAATAATGCTTTGTATTTGAAAGGTACAAAGTCCACGATAGACTGATGAACTGAAGTCTAGTATGTTTGAAAGATTTCTGAACCAATACGAACCCAGAACCATTAGAGCAATAACGCCTGCATAGCTTATGTTTCGAAGTCGGGTGCCTAAAAGCGGTTGTGCATCATCATACTCCCAGTCTGTCAGGGTGCACTCTAAGATCTTGTCTATCACAAACCTGGATTGGCAAGGGGAAGTTGAAAAACTATGTAATGCTCCACTTGAAATGATGAGCACCGAAGATACGCTGCCACAAGCCCTGACCCAGCCCAAGTGCAGATAGTAAACTGCTTTCGACAGGTCCACATATTTATCAGGCAGACCCTCTCTTGATGGATGATTTCGGAGTGTAGCCTTGTCGACTGAATCAAGGCCCCTTTCTGGGATCAAGAAGAGGTATGAGATGTAGGCCACCTAAACCAATGGTGGTGTTTAAGAATCTGGTGGAGTGTGAAGATGTGGCCAGTGTGATCGTCATCAGGAATAAATCCAGCTCTCTCCCAGCAGATATTTTATTCACGCGTTTCGCTTAGTGTAGGTAAAACTATGATTGCGAACAGTTTCAATGCTAGACGAGTCAGGCTAATCTTCCAACGGTTTGCAAGCGAGATGCGTGCGCCTTTTTTGAAAAATGAGGATATTATTATCCAGATTTCAATAATTCGGAACGACTTCACTGACCCAGAGTATTCGGGGGAAAGTCGTCAGCTCCTTGAGTGAAGCTTGGTTTCCATCTATAAAATGGTGGCAAAGAGTTCGTCTGAGAAAAAACACTTTGTAGGTTCAGTGAGTTAATCAAACTGATCATCATAACGAAAACACACTGCTTAACTTTTAAGTTGTTTACCTGTTGATGTTATTCGGTTCGCACTACTGAAGGCAAACATCAATGACCAAAAACTTCATAAAACGTACGTGTATAATATTCAACCGTCATATTCTGTTATCAAGACATAAAATTGTTCTAGATGTAGTTGATACTAATGCTTCACCACCAGGAAATCAAGAAATGACTTGTGTCAACAAGTATACCAGAAGTTGTTAAAGTTAAGTCAGCCATGACTTAGATGTTCGACTCCAAAAGAGTAACCTTGTACGGGAACAAGGGAGTGGCAAGTGAGTGGCAAGCCACATCCATTACAGGAACATACGAAGTCATAATTATCTAGTCACATTAATTGCTCGTGGTTTGAAAACATCGTAATCAGGCAACGTTAACCTTAATACCATTGTAGTCGATTAACTGTCAACTACATTTACATCTCCAGCGATAGACTGAACGTGTCACAGGACCGTCAGCTCAGGGCATGCAACTGATTTACGAGTGCTTGCTTTGCTATGCCTCATCCCACAAGTCAAGTTGGCGACAACACATCTTATGCAAACTCGCCATTGCAACAAGGCGACTGTTTTGCGCTCCATAGGATTATGTTGCATTTTGAATACTCAGCGGTGGTAACTGTCACATCCGCGAGATGAAATGTTTGCTTTCTAACTTAGTTTTTTAATTCTTTATCAATACCACCCAACAAAAACATTGTATTTCACATCCCCAGGGATTACACATCCTAACCTAACAAATATATTACCCAGGCGATCAGCACAAATAATTGTCCATTAAACTACGTACGAACGTTTAGATTATCGCCAGAAATTGCAGCATACTAGTGAAGTCTACTTTAAAGAGAAAGACCATCAAGATACTGCTTCGCTTTGTACATCCCGACGTCGCTAATGTCAAAACATTTCACAAGCAAAAGCCGGTTAACACCATCTGTAACTACCTTACACAAAACTCTGATCTATCCAACCACTATAACCTCGGTGAGGCACCTTGTAATTTGAAGCTAGAGAAAGCAGCTTAAGAGAATTGGCAAAGAACAAAATATTGTGAAATCCTATCCATGTAACCTAAAAATAATCGAAGTACAATGATCTGTTATCAACATACTTATTTTTTTCTCTAAATAGGCAGTCGACAGAAACAGCGTTTGAAGTTCCTTGAAAATACCCAGTTATTTTGAAAATGGTACAGATAAAGACTAGTGAAAATGAAAAATCGTTGAATAGTCACTGTTTTTGTGTCTAGTATATCGTACAGACTTAGAGTAAGTAAGTATAAATGCAATTTTAACACCTCATGATCGTCAGGTGAATCTCAAACTGAAGGTCGAGTAACTTTGTGGCCAGACAAAATCAAAATTCAAGTCAAACATTCAGAAATGATTGCAGTTCTCGTATTCTCTTTCTGAGCAGAAACCCTAGATTTGAGTTTCGTATTTGTTAGAGAGCATGATAGTGCTTACTCTTGTCACAACCGGTATCTGAACTTCGGTTACGCTTTCATAAGACAACCGTGTCAATTATTTCACCATTGGCTTCAATGTGGGTATGACTGAAGAAATTAGACTTTACCGTCCAACTGCATTTGTTTGTGAATAATGTTAGGATTACCCGATCGTCAGGAGAGGAGACACCGTGAATGTCTTAGAACTTCCTACCTACGGTTTCACTACCAGAAATTCTTTCTAAATTAAAACAAAAAATCAATAAATTTGTCGAACGGTATTTCGCGTACAGATGAGTGATTGTTCGAATTAGTGGTAAACTGTTGCACTATTAATTTAGACCACTATGCTGGCTTCTTGAGTCCTCGATACTTAAGTTGAACTTCAATGAATACCATCGAAATGCTCAACTCAAACTTCCTAATCTGTAATATTCTGGACATATTTACAGTGCAAAATAAGGTCTGAGTGGAATAGAAACATCTGTGATCGATAAATGAACGATGCTCCGGATTCGATTGGATGGTCGTCCGCCTGTATAAAGTGAGTCTCATAAAAAAAAATAATGAAGTTAAGCTGGATGTTATCAAAGACTATCAGAATCATTTTGATAATGAGACGCTGGTAAAATAAAGAGACAGATCAGTTGAGCTGTCCTGTTCTTACGGAGATATCAAAAAAGTTGAATAAGACAGATCGTTTTTTGGTACAAATGGCACACTTTTTCTATCCATCACGACTACTTACCTCATCCTGTTTGGTTAATGAAACTCTGGTTTTGGAGGGAGGTTTTCGCGCCACAATCAACGTTGGTTTCTTCAAAACTACTTTCGAGTCTCGACGTGTCCGGTAGGGTTCATTGAGCAAGTGATCAGCTAATTCGTAAAGATTGGCATTTGTCGATAAACGTTGAACTTCAACAGAGTCCAGTAAACCATATCGAAGCTGTTCAATGGTACGCCAGTCCAGAGGAAACCCAGAAATAGACAGAATTTGATCACCAGCTTCCAGATTGTGGGCTCTGATGAATGTCGACATAGTGAGATAAATAACTGAGATTAGTCAAGAATTTCATCAGTTGGGTTGAAGGAAGGAAGGATGCGTTTAGATGAGCTTAGTAAAAGGACGTCAACACTTTATTGGAGAACACACAAGTAATTCACACAACTTCATTCACCATCTCACCACATTGTGCACAATCTGGCTAAAAATTTAATTTGTTCAAATAATGAAAAATAATGTACTTTGACTTGAAGTTAGCGTATCAGCGTTGGTTCACTTTATGAGACTATGAACCGCCACCATTTGTGCCATCTTGTTCCAACTACATCCAGAACAGCTTTAACTGACTTCCTGGTAAACAACCGACGTATATCAATCAAATTTTCTACAATTTCTCGTTAGCCAGCACATCGATCATTAAACATAGTGGTTTCCGTCACTTCAACTTGAGGAGGCATCCCAACACAGAAACATCCATTGCAGTTTACACGACAGTTATTGTCTCCCATCATACCGGCCAGGCAGGCTGTGCAGTACAAAATTGAATGTGACTGAGCTTTCGCCTGGGACAATTCGATCGTGCCTAAAATGAGGTCATTGGCGCAATGGTTAGTATGGTTGCCTAATTAAAGTGTATCTGATATTCCAATCCCGGTAAATGACGGTGATTCAAACAAAATAAGTAACATTCCATATAGTCCCATTAACATCACACTTTAACTAGAAAACAAGACTCATAACGCTGACCAAACCAGTCGGAAATACTGGCTAGGTCTAGATATTTCCAACCCTGCTTCATGGTCAATTTACTTTTGAATGAAAATTTTAAAAATTTCTGTATTTTTGTGCCTAAATTCAAGATACTCTTCAGAAATGTATTTTGTAACTATCTAACCAGTACCGAATTGTTTTTATCTGTCGATACCCGTAAAATCTCATGCAGTAGAAGCGTACACGTGAAAGGGTACGTTTACGCTTTGACACAGACGGTATTACATTTACCATGGAACAAAATCTTAGCTTGTTGCTTTTACCACACGGTTGCCCAGAAATGTCTATAGGAATTTGAAAGCTGATAACAATTTTCGGTAAAGTTTAGCTTGTACATAAAAAGTCTCCAACTACTCGGTAACATTAAACGAATTGCCTAACCTGCAACCTGATAACCACCAACCTAAATTCGTTGGAAAAAACCAGCTAACACTTAGTTATCGACCTGAGTTGAGAAGACCACTACTGTATCGTACCTAATACTCACTGGACAATTTGTGCAGACCTCTCCTAAGTAAGACTGAATCATTCGGTCACGCTTACGGTAAGGTCTTTAATGGAGTAGTCAACACACCAAGCTCAATTAAAAAACAACTTAAATCTAAGTCATGATGACAAAATGTGCTAGTGAAGAGTTCTAGTAGGACAGAAACTTGGACTGACGGTTTTTGTCATTCTAAAGGGCCGACGGGGAAGTTCTTCGACTCTGAAAACTGCAATCAAACGTTAGGCAGTTTCAAAAATGTACTTAAGCTAACAGTCAGTACAGTTGAACCCACTGGTATTTGATTGAGGCTTGTTCGAAAAAGAAACATTTGAGTATTCTATTAAAAATGAAGTAGATAGAAGCACAAACTTTTCTTACTGACGTTTCTACATAATGGTTTTTGGCGTTTTCACAGATCAGTAAAGTGAGCTTAATAGTCGCACATGCTGAGCAACCGCCCAACCACATCGTATCCACATAGTGTATTGTTCTAGGAATGTCAGAAAAACACGTAACCAAACAGAATTTTTCTGCTAAATCAATTTAGCATTAACATTTCAGCGGTACCGGCATTTCGTCTAAAGCTTCCGGTAATTGAAACGGAGTAGTTCCCTAGTCGGAGAACGTGCAGCTAATCAAAGCTCACACAAACACTTATGCGAACGAAACCGGGGTCCGTCAACACCAGCCAATCAAAACAGTGATCACCTGCTACGCCGAGTTTGTTTAGAAGAGACTGGTAATCAAAACAATCATTCTGAATGTGTGGTGGATTTCAATAATCGAATTGTTTGAATCAAGTCCATAAAAGACAACAACAAACTGGTCCGCCGAAGTCTAACATGAATTTTGACTAATAGCAAAATTTAGCACAAATGAAGTTGTTTTCCATTAAAGAAGATATGGTTTCTGTAACACACTGAAATTGCTCAGATACACTCAAACGTTAACCATTCAAATGTGTTCGACAAGCCAGAGAAGTAGGCAATATTACGATAAAATAAATGATTGTCAAACACTTCATTGGGTAGTTCATTTAATCCGTATAAACCTCCACGGAATATTAGTTGCTTACAAAAAAGCAACTAACCGCAATTCGCAGGCAGGAGATACGATACAGGCTGAATTATCTGTGCAGTCCGATTGATTTCGATACTTCGTCCCACAATGCAAATGAGATCGTTAGACCGTGATGTGCTCAAACATAGCTAGGTGGAAATGCACACTACAACACAGGACCACAAACCGACACACAATATTCATCGATTGTCGAAGTCAATTTTGGTGATGGCACGCAACCGCATCGAACGTGTGTACAAGTGGCGTGCGAGCGACAGTGGTTGATACGAACTGATGTAAATCTGTGCCAAATCTGCTCCTTCCTCGGACGCTGTTGGAACCACATAAGCGTTTGCTTTGATGCGGGCAAAGCAAGTAATATAAGCTGCCACGTTTTTCTTACTTCACATGAAATGACTACCACCGTTTCTCAAACCCCCTGTTAAGATCGACACACTAGCAACTGCGATCTATTTTTATTTCACTGTCGCAATATTCGTGGATCCTTTCCATCAGTTTAAACCAAAATGTTCACTATAGCACACTATTAAACTGAATGCAGTCCTCTTAGAATGCTTTCAACCGACAACGAACAACCGAAACGTACATGATAAAAACGGAATCTTCAGACCATACGACAACAACCAGATTCAATGATCGATGGTAGAACTACGGTTCCCTACCAAACAGTCCCGGTCACTAATAACCACGCCTCAGATTGAAACTAGAAGCAATCCATTTGAAACCCGTACTGTTGCTAATTCGAGCTCATAGCGGTGGATATGTTCCATTGTCACCTGGAAACGGTATCAAGATAGTGTGCGGATTTCGAACATTCATCAACCTATCATAGCCATCCGAAGTGTCATAGAGACTACCACAGTCGTCCAAATCCGATGATATCACTCGCTGATAAGCAATCTGGAAAAGTCATCGTCAATATTGCATTCGTGGTCAATAACATAACCAATAAGAACAGTGGGTTTCATAAAAAAATAACTAAGCAACGGAAGTTTATACCGCTACTGGCGAATTTTGTTGTCTTTCTGACGACGAACAAATCGAGAGCAAGAGGCCTTCATATACATCAACTATACAGGACATTATTGACAAGGATCATTATTAGTCAGACAAAATGATGACCTACTTCCACATCAGTTCTGCCTTCTCAGCTAAAAGATATGCTGCTTGTACATGCTGCCTCTTTTCGTGTTTACCGTTTTGTTTCTTCTTGTGGTACAAGCTACATAGGCCGCACAGCAAACCGACTATGAACGCGTGCATGAGCATCATCCAGATTGGCTAGCTCGAGAATCGATAGAGGATTGCTCATCGACGGTCGTTGCACACTCGGTCGAATCGAACCATCTGATCAACACGGCCGATTCGTTCAAGTCGACTTACCGAGTCTGTGGAGCTCAATCGAACTGAGTCAAAGGTCGTTTATTAGCCATTGTAGGAGCCACCGCAATTCGCTTACACTCACCCCCGTTATGCTCACAAAAACGTCTGGTCAAAACATTGAAACTCCAGTGGCCATTTATCGATAGCCTGGATCGATCTGTACCGTAGGAGTATCGATTCGCCAAAAACGTTCACAATCCAAGTTACAAGCGTTACATAGTTGGACTTAATGAGTCTGGCTAACTTGACACTGATAATTACTATCCCTCACCATGATGAGGTACTACCCCTGTTAAACCCAAGTAAATGTGTTGTATTTAGCCTGATGATGAAACACTGAAAACAAGCTTCTTTGCTACGCGTCTCTTCTCATGAAATGATGAAGTAATCGGACGATTTAACCGGCAATCATGAACACCTGACTAGTAAAGTCAATAGGTATCGCTTACCAGAGTTGACACCTCATGATAGCTCAATTTGTCGCTTAGAAACGCTGTTTGGTACGGAAACATACCGTAGCAAATTGCGTGTCTACATCCACAGCATTGCTGACTTTTCTATCCGAGCTTATTTACTCAAGCTTTTTTTATTTCATCTATATTTTTCGCTGAAATGTTTTCCTTTATTTTACTCCTCATCACTGTTTTGTTGAACGACCACGATGAATGACTCATGGTTGTTCATGAAAGAAAGAATGAAGGAAAATGGACTGTCAATGTGCATTGTGGAGACCGAGTATGTTGATGTTTAACTTGCTATAACACAATTTGGCACTGACTGATTATACATAATACCAAAATCCGATGTCACAGTCACTAAACATGCGCATGTTGAATGACAGGTCAGTCTACCGTAATTCCTGAAAAAGTTAGACTTAATGCTGATTAGCAGCAACGTAAATCCATTGTTCACGAACGAACTTCTACATGAGAACACTTGTACGTGAGCACATCGATGCTATGCAGATAAAATTAAACGCGTTCGCGTATGAACTGTTACTGTTAAACAGTTTCAACGGAAAACATTTCTTTCAACAACCACGCCTCTGGCAGAAGTCCATTTAGACTTAACTGAGGAAATAGCTTCGGGGGGACATTTTGAAAATAGAGCTAGGTAAGTTGCTTCTAAAACCGATCTATCCGTCCGATACGTGGATATATTGTATCATAAAAACGTATGCAGGCGTGAATGGTTTCTTTTCATTTTGTATTACGATTTTAATCGGTAATGTTCCAGTGTGGGTCCGTATGCCCTAGACGCCTAAAATAAACTAGTTCAATGTATTTCAGCTGAGATCAGCGACAAGAATTCGTCCATGACTGAATCCGACACATTATAGCCAACGAAAGCTGAAAAATACCAATCAATTTCTAAGATTGCACACAAACAGTATGTAACTGGCAGATGTAACATTTGAGATTCCAATATATTACGTAAAAACAGACACGACCCAAGTAGCATATCCTTTTGATACCGGAAAACAAAAATAGCAAACTGTACAATGTGATATCTGACAAACTTCATTTTATCTTCGCATGTACAAACTACAGTTCTGGATGTTCTTCTTAATTTACAAAACACAAATCCGTACGCTCAAGTTGCTACACATGGATGCTGTCATCAGAAATGGTAATGAGATGTTTGCAATCTAAGCACCACTCTTGGTGAAAAACCCAACACCCAAAACATCAACATGATCTGCAAATTCACCAATATTTTTAGAATTATTGCTTGCAATACAGCCGACTCAAACGAGGCTAGCTGAAGAGTTATAAAAGGTCACACATAAAAACGTTGAACTTCATCAATTATGTCGGCTGTTTCAGTTTGGAAACCATGTCATTCTGATACCATGAGGATAGTCACCATTCGCAAGTAACAACATCGTCAAGCTTCTGGTATGTAGACCACGATGAAATAAGTGACTATGATGACCAGATTTTTAGAGCTCAACTAATGATCAAGGATTCTGAATGTCTCCGTTTTATTGTTTGCTCAGTATCAGATTTCAGGGCCCTCTTCATCACATGTTTAACTCAGAAGGGAATTGACACCAGCCTATTTCGACATCGTGGTATGTATATCAAGACTATAGCATGTACCTGATGAGATTCAATGAAATTTGTCAGATAATAAATAGTGCAGTTTGCTTTTGCTAGTCTCCGTCTTCAAGACCATTTCATAAGCCATCTGCTTCTAATGGCGAATTATCGCTTATCGAACACACCGCAAGTAAACATGTAAAGGATAACATCTAAAAATCATGACAAGAGAAGTCAAAAACTTGCCGAAATGTTTATCGATGCCTTCAAAATTTAATGTCGTCCCAGTAGATGGAGTGGTATGCCAATTTGAGAATACGCAAGTTACGCGCGTTACTTATTACACACCTCAACAGCTGTTGAGGAAAAGATACAAACAGAGGTGACCGATTCACAACGTTATAAGTCCACCGCTCAACAATCCAAAACCGTTAGCGAAACATGGCGCGATAAGATAGGATGTATCAACCCACATCGATAGAATTTAGATATGGCTGTTCTGCTGCAATGTTGATTGTCGGCCCGTGGAACAAAACAGTTTAAGAGTAAGTGACGCTGATTAGAAACGATGCTACGAAACTAAAAACGCCACGTATCGCGGAAAGTTTACGGGACACAATTATGAACAACGTTGAATTATGAACAGACTCCAACATCGATCAGCAAACCTTGTAAACCATGTTCTAGGCGGGTGAACAACTTATTTGTTTGTTACGTAGATCGCAAAAGTCTCAAAGCATCTGCCACCTGTCACCTGAATTTTCTGATGGTTTATTCAATCTTTCAAGTTCACTGTCAAAGATGTGTGACTCTAGAGGACCGGTTGTATCTCTTGTAATTCAACCTGAGGCCGAAACAAGACTGGACCAATGCCTAAGAACAGCGCGTTCAAAACAATAAAACATAACAACTCATCTAGAGAGAAAAATGAAAAACGATGACAGAATCC
This sequence comes from Paragonimus heterotremus, assembly GCA_013368495.1. Taxonomy (NCBI): domain Eukaryota; kingdom Metazoa; phylum Platyhelminthes; class Trematoda; order Plagiorchiida; family Troglotrematidae; genus Paragonimus; species Paragonimus heterotremus. The sequence goes on from LUCH01002383.1 coordinate 78,808, forward strand.
GCTAGGCATAATACAATAAAGATGGTGTTTCCGCCGATTGTATGTCCAGGTCCTGGACAAGAAAGCTTACGAGAAACCAGGAGAAAAAAGCACATTAAAATTGTCAACTGATTTGTAAAAGTTGGAAAGCTTAACAGATGTCTAAACAATAACAAACAATAAACGTTGAGGTAAACACTTGTGATTTTAATTATAATTATTAGAGGGAAAGTGGGGACTAAAAACAGAGTTCATTCATTTTGTTTTAAAATCAGAAAAGATTGGAACAGCTATTAAAAATAGCTACACTCACCGACTTGCAGGACTGTCTTTTTCTACTCCCGCAACAAACAATTTGGTGACTTCCCCATCTAACAAATGTTGTCTTAAAATCAGGCCACAGCGCTTCAGTTGTCGTTCTGGATTCACGTCTGGCATTTCAATGAAATACATTTCCTTAGCATCCTTTGGAGCGATTCGTTCAACACGAAATCTAATTGATTCGTTCGAAAGCGGTGGTAGTCCCTTGAGATTTGGCTGAACGGACGCTTTGAGCAAGATGGCATTCAATTCTTCCTGATAAAACACAGCAAAGCAGGTAAATTATGGCAAAAATTAGGCAACTGATGAAAATATAATCACATAACACCATTGTTGTTTTCCCTCTGTCCAAAACTGGCAAAAGAAAAGAAGCTGATTCACACATAACATGGTAACATGTGTTCGGCCATATCACCATCCCACGGAAGATACCCGTGCTGCTATTAACGTTAATCACTTGTGTCTTCATCTGATAGGAGTAGCTCGATACATCTTCAAACATTCACAGATCTGCGACTTCCAATCTCTCTTCCACTAAATTTTCGGTTGATAAAAAGTAAGCACAATGTTAATCGGATTATGCGGTCGACCAAAAACTACCGTATTGACTAAGTGTCCGACAGAAATCATGAAAATTTATGGCTGCGAATTATAAAGATAGATCAACGTCATGTTATGGAAGACATCTGGCTGCATTCACCAAAATGTAAGAACGGTATCATCACCGTCCAGGCATTAGTGCTTCACTGGTTGACATATCGTTGGCTAACAATCATTAAAACCATTGACAGAAGAACCAAGTCGTAACTCGGACGCAAACAAAAGGAAGGAGCTGAGAACTGTTTGAAAAAAACAAGTAGTTTAACCCTTTTCAGATCCAAAGCGTGTAAAGCTTGTAAACAAACAATCAAACCTTAAATGAAAGTAAGGCACAATCCATGAGACAAATTTCTTGTGGATTTCACTGCTTCATGTTATTAATTGTGTTCGCGTAACGGATAACTTAACCAAGCAACAGCAACAGTCACGCCACTCTGATCGACCAATCGCCGTCTGTCCAAAAAGACTTCAGTCGTAAACTCCACAAATCACGAAAGAACCAGCCCACAGACGAAGTCGGTTTATAGTAGATAACCCTTTGATAATTGTCTTAAGTTCCCTAATCCAAGTCACCACCGGTTTACCTCGTCCATTAAGTTAGTCGGTCCCTGCATCAACAAAAGATATATGATTTAGCGGAGAACCAACTGGATTCCTTGTTATATGACCTAACCATCGTAACTTGCGAGTATTTGTAGACTGAAAAACATGGTTCAACGCACTGAATTAAAGAGAGGATAAAAGAATAAACAAAGTAAAAATATTGTCCCTGTCGGTCTTCAGTTTGTGATGAAATAATAAGGTTTTCCTCTTATAAGTGGTAAGAAAGTAGTGAGTTCAACTGAATAAACTACAATGGAACCTCAGCGATAAAGCAATTTCTCTGGGTTTCCACCGACTAATATAATTAGGTGATATGATACAGATAGAGAGGTGAGAAAAACCCTCCAAGTTGTAGTCTCAGTTTGCATAGCTGCCAAAAGCACGTGGTAGGACGCATATTACAGTGAAGTACGCAATTATGCATACAATATTGGTGTCATAGAACATTGCATGCAACTATATGCAAACAAAATAAAAAGGCAAAATGCTGTTTGCTGACATACGTCAAGTCAGTAATAGGCATTGCTCATCACAAGAAGTGGACTTATGATTTTCAAAATGCTCAAAGGCGAAGAAATAAATATCCAAATAAAAATAGTAACTATTAGGCTCCCGCTCTCTTCCCGAGGCCCTAAATTAAACCGTATCGTTATAACTAGTGAGACATTCACCGCGTCTTATTGATGTACTAATGGTATTGTCCATCACTGTCTTGCCTTCTTCCAATCGACTAGTTGATTACGATCAACCACATTCCCTTGCTACTGGATGTCGCATTGGGTATTTAGCTCTACAGTTACTTAATTTCAAACATAAACATAAATAATTGTGATCATCTGTTATTCACCGTTGTGGCTTGATTTACAGAGATGAGTTGAGTGTATATGATCAGTGAATAAACTACCCACAGAATACAAAAATAACGGAATAATGACAAAAAGTAATGAAAAAAGAGCTTAATTTCTCTATCAGACGTCCATAATAGAATGTGACTGAATACAACCGCTGCTTCATTTCATGAGTACTACAGTGATACGACTCGATTTTGTGAGAAGTGAACTAATCAGGAAATGAAAAAATAGAACGAAAAGGTGTGAATTCAACTGAGTGGGATTTCAAATTAACAAATTAAGTAGCGTCAGAGAATCTAAGAATAAAATTTCTCTATTCGTGAAAACAGACAAGAGACGGTAAACTCAACGTCATTCTGAAGTAAATTTACCTACAGTGGTTTAAGAAACTAACAGAAAGTATAAACAGGCCCCCTCAATAACTGTGTACAAACAAAAGGTGAAAATTACTTCCATAGAAGAGGTGTATGTGCACTGACAAATCCAAGCAATAAGTGATGTGAAAACAAAAGACAGACAAACGCTGAACTCGGAAGGACACTTCTAAAGTTGACGTAAACGCCATTGATATTGCACACTCAATAAATGGAACCAACCAATGCACATCAGCAAGTAATGCTCTACCAGTTACATAAACCGATGGGTAGTCATTACAAAATCTCATGTATTCATTAACTTAAAAAATGATAAGAAAATATCGATAAAAATGGGAGTGTTAACAGACGGACTACAAGGGTATGATCAACTTGAGAATGTGGATAGGTTTCTAATACGGCAAGCAAAACACGTTTGCTGCGTAACATCGTAGACTCTGCATATTTCTTCAGAACTGCGTACAATTGTTGTTATACGAAGTAATGATAAGAACGATGAACTGTGGAACTGATGATATGATTGAGGTAGTTTGACCAATGAATTGGCAAAAATGGGTGTAATTGATGAAGTAATCGGGTAAAAGATGGACTAATGAAAACCAAATGCATGAACTTTCAATAATTTGACGTGTCACTACTTCAGCAACATCGTCAAATGCACCAATGTAGCTTGTGAAATACACAAAAACAAGCCCGGAGATTCTACCAAGCGATGACAGATTAGATTTAACCAGAGATGAAACAGTATTCACGGTGTATGTGCAACGCTAGACAAACTGATTGGATTGCGTGATTCCATTCGGACATCCTGTTCTTAGTTATATGTTTGTATTTTTCCACCTGTAAGACTCATGCTGTTACACAGCATATCTGCTTGTACCTGTGTACGAAAGTACCCTTAAAAGATTATTTGCGTCCATGTTTCAATTGCAATTGGAAATCCATTTTATTCCAATCAAGGACGGACTAAACTTTCGTTGCTTCTCTAAAGGTGAACTGTCACAAAGTTTCGGAAATCCGGTGCGATGTATTGGTATTGGTCACCTTGTCACAACGTGAGTATTTTCATCTCAAAACGAATTACTTCGCAGCTTTGGAGAAAAATTTGATGGACCACGTGAGTCACTTAATATTGGCAGTTAAGCATGGAAACCTGACCTTCGGAAACACATACAAGTGATTTCAAGACACATTAAGGTAAACGAAAAATGGCGCGTTCGCCAAAGAGCAGCGCCTAATTATTTACAGACTTCTCGTCTACGTGTGTACTTTCTTTTATGATGACAGTCTGTTCGAGGCAATGACTAATAATTAGATCAGCCGTTTTCTTAACCGTTCTAATTTTGTGTGTGCACTGTTGGTGTGTAGAGATGCCCAGTTGTTGTGTTCACCAGCTCGCTGTTAGCAGTTTGAGTAGGTGTGTGATCTTTAGCGCGTCGGTAATGGTAGTGAAGGGCACGCTGCTCCTCGAAGCGGCACATATTGTTTGAGATCGCTGCATGAATATCTAAGTGGGTATGCAAGCAACGATCTTTTGTACATAGTCTGAAACAGTTTTCTATTTTGCTGGGATAAATCAAGACCTCACCTAAACGTATAATCATAACTACGCCGCCACGACGTTGCAACCCTAAGGCGCAAGCCAACAAGCATACATTAAGTAACGGGAACACTCACTGTAAACCCATATTATGAAGAGCACCAGTTAGTTCCCTCAATAACTTCATATGAAAGTCTAAACAATGAAGAAAGCGAAAGACGGTGCCAACACTAAACAAGAATTTCTATCTTTCAGTCAATAATGAATGGCCCAAATGAGAACCACCATACGGTAGTGACGGTTATGAAAGCGCCACAATTATAACAAAAGGAGGTCACGAGATATTGCAGTTGTTTCTAATAATTGCTTTCTGTGAGCAGCATTCTCAAAGCAAATGTACTATATGCACTGCACTACTGTACAAAAGCCAATGAATATGTTACTCCGGGTTATATGAACAACCTCCATTACATAATCCGAAATGCTAATATGTACAAGACCAGTAAGTTTATGAAGAGGAAAGTCATAACTGGAAGAATGGAAATAGAGCCTCCGTCTTGACTTCAGACGAGTTCTTTCCAGCAGACGTATGCAAAGCCGGGTAGAGTGAGTGTCACTGACTGTTACCGCAGTGAACAACGCACAACAGGCACGGTACCATGGTCTATTCAAACAAAAGTGCCTCTTTGGAATGACCTATCTTCGGTTTTTTAGAAAGAGCGAGTTTTGAATTGTGATGAATAGATATTTGCCCCAATAGTTTTACGGTTTCAGTAGAACTGTGAACTTTTGGTGAAAGAAACCCTCACTACTTCACAATATTTGTCAACTTATAGTGTTACTAACTCTGTGATAAGCCTGTCAGAAAAACGCGACTGATTCACCGAAAGATGACAAATCCGCGATAAGTTTGCCTTTTATGTAAATGTTCTACCGATTAACGATTGAAGCACAATTGCTTCTGCTAGTGCAAGCTGCTAGCTTTTGAATGTTGCAAACCGCCTAATTCAAAAATGTCCGCGAGTATGGCTTCAGGTATTACATACCAGATAGTTCAATGCCCGCTGACGCCGGCAGAATACGTTCGTTCTAAATACATCAAGACTGTAGGAAGCGCAACTATTGCTTTACGTAGGAGTCAAAAAATGGGTCTTAGTAGAATAGTCCTGTTTCAACTCAAATAAGTCTATAAAGAGTCATGGATAGTTTACTCAAGTCACGCTGACAAAACAGTTGGAAGGTTTTTGAAAATCACGAATATACATAATGTTAAGCGTGAACTCGACATTCTGATTGACTAAGATTACTTAAATTTTTGCCCTCATGTTTATAATCTACATGACGATCTCACAAACAGTCGGATTTTTGAGGTTTTCCGAATAATATTCACAGTTCATCAAATTACCCCAGTAGTGAACAAGTGGATGTTTGTAATTTCGGGATACTCCTGCACGTTGGAATAAGGAGAAACAAGCATTTGATGAGGATTCTTGGCTGATTTCTCGGCTGCATACCAATTATGGAATGAGTTGAGAGTTTGAGCGACACTATCCATGCAATTGTTTAGTGGGAAGTTGACGACCATACAGTAAATGTTCTTTAGAGTTAACCCACCTACTTAAACACACAATAACTCCTATAAATCAAGTAAAAAAAACCGTTAATTTAAAGGTAAATCGAAAGGCAATTTTTGTGAACATCTTGGCAAAGGGTATCACCATCAAATGTTAGTGTGTTGCTGGTAAAATAAAAGAATGCAGTGCTCTTACGGCTTTGGAGTAGCAGTGTATACTGACTCACAAATGTTAAAGCTCACATTACTCTTCACGCCATATCAGTTAGTAAGGTTCATCTAACTTTGGCATAAGTGTTCACTCTTTTGACTAACACTGTCCCTGTTGACGAGAAATGCATAAACCATACTGAAGCAGTATTTTAGCGAAATTTCTGTAGTACTTGAGGTTCCGACGACAAGTATTATGAAGTCACATTATTAAGCTACTCTTAAGGGTAACACACATCTTGATGGCAACGTGTGAATGGCAAAAACAGTACCAAAACAATGTTTAACAGCAAAAGAGAAACGCACACAGTTGTGAGCGGTTACAAAGGTTATGGCTGAATCTTTTGAAGAAGTAACAGTACAACATCAATAAACGCTTATTGTGTCACTATAACATATAGCCCCCAGACCTCAAGCTATCACAAGATAAAAAGAGTGTCAGTTTGTGACAAAATGATGCGTTATTCTGATATACCAGCTAAAAAGCAGGTAGGCCGGTTCGTTTTCATGTTCAAACCTCACCACATCAACTAGCAAAAGGTTACTATTTATGTTTACTAATTACTTTTCTGAATCCAATACGTGGTAAAGACTAAAGGGAGAAACACGTAACTAATCACGAAAGCTGAGATGTGTAAACTTGAAGAAATAATCACGACCACCTTGTCTTTATCAGTAATGAGTGATAAGATTAAATGGTATAAACTAAGCTCAAGGAAGCCCGCAAGAAAATAGGCCAATAGGTCCTGGCACCATAGCAGAAGATGAAACAAAGTTAATCAGAAAGCTAGAAGGATAAGGCTGAAAAGTTAATTATTTGATAATTATTTTCATTTCGACGAAAGGTGCCACAAAATGTTGTTAAAGAGCAGAGAAACTACGAGGTTACATACAGTTGCAACACGCCAGTCTTTTTGACGCAAATGTGAACGATCGCAATGTGCAACAACTTTTCTGACCTGTTCTTCAGGAAATTGTCTATTTAGTCAACTTCGTAAGTGACCGGGTATGAAGGAGACTCGCTGAATATGGTCATTGGATTCACGTGTGAACAGTCAACATAAGTGGACAAATTGTGTAATGGCTACAAGCCTCAATGATGCAGAGAGTTAGCCATGCGCATCAAAAAGTCCTAAAGAGTATTAGCAGATGAAAATGTATAGATGCACCATACAGAAAACGAAGGTAATATGGTTGTTTGAGACTCCTTATGTCGGCCAATGACAGTGATTTCGTCCTCAAGTATGCTGAAGTTTGCAGCCTAAAACAAACTCCTCTCCATTCTCTTGAAGGAGTAATTGACTGTATAATGCGGAAGTTTCAGTTTGTTTACGAAACTGGCATCTATTTTCAAGTTAATGGTAACTAATCTCGCAGCCACTTTACTGTTGCCACAATGTGTAATAAATCTGTGTTTTTAACGATGTTTTCTCAACTGCGGATACACGCCTAATGCGTTCTTTTTATCTGGCTGATTAGTGTTTGATTCTACTGCGATGCTACCAAACGTATAAGGCGCTTCAGATGATGAAGAATGTGTTCAAAGTAGAATGTTATTCAGAAAAAAGCATTCTCGAGCATACGCAGTCAAATTGAGGTCACGAAAGATGAGTTAAAATTGCGGTAATCGATCTGCCAGAAACATAGCAAAATTGCAGAACAATTTCTAAAACACCGTAGTCGCGGCGACCCTTTCGCTGTACGCTGGAGATCAGCTCATGATGAATTTCATGAGTAAACTGAGTATTCAACTGTCAAGTTGTGAGTCCCAACTGGCATTCAACAGTTCAGATGGAGTATCAGAGTAGATGTATGTGCCATGGGGCCGACACCTAATACAGTGGTCTTCAGACAACTCCCAAACGTACAACTCATACCGCGCTCAAAAACAGATTGAAAAATTTAAGACAACCATTATTCCGGTGACGAGATGTTCAGTGAAGAAACTCAAAAAGTTCAACAAATTTACTGCTCAACAATGGCCTGCAAACTGTGAACAGTGAAGGTAAGTAAGCCTTCTTAACAGAAGCGAACTTTATCATTTTATACATATCTTACCAACAACGCAGAAGACTCTAAAGTTTTCAGAACGTCATAACACCGACTAAGAAGCGCCGAGCACAAAATAGCGGAAACCTTGGCAGTAACATGAGCCATTGCAACATCGTTATGGTCTGTGGCCTCTTTCGCCAACGAATTCAGAAGGGACAGTGCCTCATCTAAAATAATCCACTCAATAAATTCAACCACCTACCCATGTTGTTGATTTTCAACCAGCGCGTCGCATTGTAGGTCTCAAGGTCGCGCTTCACTGACAGACTTAAAAACCAGAAGGGCAAATATGGCGGCTTGCACAGAAGTTCAATGCCAAACGTTCCACCTGATGAGATCCAGCCAGTTTGTAGTGACCTGGAGATAACCCCGGTCTGCTTGCTGTGCGATGTGTAAAATCCTTCCTAAAATCTTAGCTCACATTGCACATAGGACCTTAAGGATCTTTGCCTGCTGTCTGCCTGATGCATGCGATCGCGTTTGTTTGTTTGCATGCTTGTCGGCCTATGCGCGCCATACACACTTTCCGACATGCTCCCGCGCTCGGCGGTCGGATCCTTAACCTCCCTAGCTATTTCGTGCATAGGTGTCGTCTAGCGCTGATCGAGACCATTTGTAATTATCGTATAATATATTTTCGGTCTCCGCAATAATCTGTATTTTTATTTCGCGTCTCATATCTCTGTGTAAACCTGAGGAAACGTTAATTTAGTGCACGTACGCACGAAATGATAGCACAGTCTCGATCGACACCAATCGTACATCGTAAGTGGGGTTGTGGCTGTACAATTTTTATTGGACACTCAGCTGAACACCTTTTTATTGTCGAGAATAGGGGCAATTTTGGGTATACGAGTGTAAGCGTTCACAAAACGGGCACAAACACGAATGTGGCAAAAAACCGGACCCTATAGA
>LUCH01002384.1:3005-70297 GCA_013368495.1 Paragonimus heterotremus
AACGCCTTGAACTCTTGAGACTACGTCTGATAAAGAAGGTGAGTCACTCACTGGTGTTGAGCCGAGTCCACCGTAACAAGCTCCAGACTGTGGACTGTACGAGTCGCCAGTTTGTTCGGCAGTGGCGCCACCTTCTTAAAGACACACCAATCAGCTACACCCATACCCCAATTCGCCTGGGCGGTCTGAGCATCCCGAGTTTGTCTACCACTGTTCCAATCTCGCGCAAACCTCGAGTGAAGAGACTTCTGTCCAGTCAAAGTCCATTTCAGCGGAATGTGGTCCAAGATAATTCGTTTGGTCCTATCTTGAGGGAGGTGAACGTCCCGGTACGCATTCAGGGTGTATTGGTGACTGACAAGGAGGAAGCCTATGCGGCGTGGATGAATAAACTCTACCATTCGCTTGACGGCCGTGGTCTTCAGGAAGTGTCATGTTCTCCACTCTCTAATCGTTGGCTGGTTAACCCAAATCGCACCTTCCCTAGAATCTTTATTCGTGCCATCCAGCTCGGATGTAGTCTGTTGCGAACTAAGATCGGAAATTCACGAGGTAGCGAAGTGACCACTCAGTTCTCTGCCGTGGCAACTGCGGTCAACCGGAAAACCTTGCTCATATTCTACAATCATGACCCATAACGTGTGTTGTGCCCGACAACCATTTGGTCAAAGACCTGGCGAAACGACTGCGCAAGTTAGGTCACACAGTCTTCGAGGATTTGCGAGTACTAACGGAGAGCTCGTTTATCAAACCCGATATGATCGTGTCTCGTGACGGCGCTGCTGTGGTGCTTGACGTCAGCATAGTGGATGATTACGGAAGCCAATTTGCCTGGACAGGCAAGATTGTGAAGTATAGCACCGATCCTCATAATGCCGCTGTTCAATCGGTTCTCTATACTTTGGGCTGTGATGTGAACTCTGTTTCTCATTCACTTATGATCATCTCTTTCCGCGGTATTATATTTCTCTCTTCAATTAGTGCCATTCTTCGACTGCGGCTGACCTTTTACGCAGTCACGGATTTATGTCTACTGACTGTTCTAGGTTCCTTAAAAACCTACGACACATTTATGCGGGGAAACTGGCATTAACTGTTGTCACCTCTCTGACAGTTGTCTCACTATGAAGGATATTTTTCTGTCCCAATGCGTTAGCCTTGACTGTGATAGTACCCTTGTGCATTAAAGAGTTTTTGATTTTGTGAGACTGATCGTTTATCTTATCGTCTTTTTTTGATTATTTTTGTCTGCTGTTTTACAGATTCGTTTGTTATATACGGCACAAATAATTTTTCATTTGCTCGATTGAGTATTAACACTTGCTATTCTTGTGAGAGGACTTGCCAACTGATCAGTGTTGTTAACTAAGCAGCGTCTCACATTCGACAAACAGCTGGTTTTTACATTCATCTGTTTACACATTTTTTGCCTAATTTTGGTGTAACCGTTTGTTCTTTCTTTGAATGAAGATGTGTGCATTGCTGTTCGGCCATTAGATTTATTACGAATACCATGCACTACTACTCTCTCCTAAGAAGACGAAATGTTTCTTCTGTGAAAGTGTTAAGTTGTTCAAACCTGTCATTGTAGTCATGCATCCGTGATTCATACGATATGGTGTACCAAAATATCATACCATCAAGTAATCCCAATTTCCTTCCTTTTTGTGACAAGTACGCAATCATTACACATTACCAGTATCTATGCAACGATCTAACTAAAAGATAAAGACAGAATAAATTAATCAGAATAAAACCTTCCAACAGTTACTGTCATACGATGGTATGGATGCATGCAGAATGGAACACTGATAGACTGCTTAATTGTAGGAAATCTCTGGATGACATTCAAATACAAAACACCCGATCAATAGAACAACATTACTGTTGATTCTGTTTGACGCCTGAATCGATTGTTAATGCATAATCCGTAGAGCCATGTTTCACTGCTATGAGTACACATTCACCACATAGAAGACTTTCCCGTGATCGGCAGTTTAAATTGAAGTACATCAATTTCCGTAGTGCTCAACAAGATAGGACAGATGAATAGCCACATGCACCGATAGATGACTTCCTTCTGAGGCGAGGGTTTAGAAAATCGTGCTGTGACATCTGATTCTAGAAATTTTTGGAAGTTATCCAGAACAACCTGCAGAGGTTACGATGCTCATTGATCTCTTTGTAGCACCGTATCGAGTAGAAAGATGTTGCAGTATAGTCTTTCCACTCCTTCCAAGGCATCGAAACAACTTTCACCTTCCTGAAAGAATGGAGCTGTAATTTCTTCTAGGTGACTTAGACCACATCATTGATAAGTTGATATTATGAGCAACATTGGTTGGATGAGGTATGATCTTTATTGTCCGGTTCACATGAATATGTCAGGCGCTCGTGTTTGGAAACCCGAATTCCGATCTACAACTACTGAGATCCCAACTTAGTCGTTGTGTGCAGCTCGATCCAGCTCTGATCTTGCCTATTGCTGATTTGAATCAGTTGGACCGACTTCCCTCCTCCGTAATCTCTACGATCCATCAAACATTAACTTTGACCAAGTATAACTATTGCTTTCCGCATGTTCCAATGAATATTGGAATACCTGCTGCTGGGTTTATTCACTCATCCGAATTTCGATTAGCCGCTGCATCAAGTTTGTTTGTAATTGGCTTCATATAGGATTAAATTGAATAACGCGTTTAGTTGTTACTGTACCAATTATGATGTTCATGTAAGGTCTGTGCAGTGAGGGAACGAGGAGGTTGTGCTTGGGAAGCTAAGACTGGATAATCTAAAAACTCAAGGACTGTAGATCTTCAACAGACGTACCGTCATCAACCACAGCCGTGTTTAATAAGACGGAACGTTTGACCTAGTTGATCAACACAACCGTACGCATTGTGTAAAACGAAAAGGGGTTTGAGACTTCATCGATTACTTTTTCAAGTGGCAGCCCAACTGGTGAGAATCACGTTACTATGACCCCAAGGGTGCGAAGATGAAACGAGATCCTGTCACCTAAAGTTTTTTGAAAACCATTAAAATATGGTTCAGATTGTTTGCATTCCGCAGTATTCGGTAGGTGCTTTGACGATTCTAGTGTCGTTCAGTGGCTATTGGGTGAGTGACGGACTATAAGAGTTTAAGTGATATTTTTGTAGACTACAGTTTACAAAGTGGTGTTTTCATCGTGAGACGAGTCCAAACTAAACTGTTGTGTAGTTTACTGTCTACATTGTTGGTTCCATTTAGAGATCGTACATGGGTTGTTCAGTTTTATGTCCATGACTTGAAGTTTTACGCTAATATGTGTTACAATGTATAATTGGTGTGCTGCACACGTTGATCAAACTGCTATTCCTACTTGCATTCCGCGTTAGAGTAGCCTTCTGAAAAAACATGCCAGGAAGCAGAAATCCTGGTTATTCCGAAGGAACAAACCATAATCACTTTAAAAACAATCACAAAAGAGGTAATGTTTTATTCCGACAATGGTCTGTTCCACGCTTGAGTGTAAGCCCGCTTGTAACCTTCATAATGTTTGCGGTTACTTATTCCGACAATTGACTGTCTGGTTGATGAAAAGGTTCAAACTATGTGTCAGTTTTGACACAGTTTCTCGATTGTGAGTTTAAGCTCGACTCAACCGCCAGACCTCTCGCACCATAGTCAAACAGGACAGAGGATAGGGATCAGTCTGCCCACTCAGTTTAATCATTCACATAAGATCCTCTGTTGATTTTGCATCTTCAAGTGGGAACCTATTTAACCATCCCTGAAATTCTTGTCATTTGGAATTCTTCTTACCCCATACTTTGCGGTTAATAGTTTTGTATAATTTGTCGAAAATGATAACGACTTTTTAATATACGATACTTAAGCTCCGGTACAATAATCGAGCTTCAGTGGAGTACAACGGTACCGCCATTACTGAACATGGATTAGCTATGGTGGATTTGAATCGATAGTGTACTCATTGTACGCTTATGTCAAAGCCATTGTAAAGTAAGTAGACGGGGTAAAACGGGAATTACGAGATGATTGATAAAGTCTCTCATTTTCCTCTAGATTACTGGTTGGGTTGTGTATCTTGGCGATGCTGTAAAGTATCTAGATGCCGGTTAGATAAGATTATACCCTTTTACATCTGTTTATTTTCAAGGCACATGATTTTCTACTACACATGGAAGTCATTCACTTCAGTACATCGGTCAACATGATCGAAGAACCTAGTGCAATAGTCGCCAATGACACCGCATATGACAGAAATAACTACTGGTCGACTCTAAATATTCTGAAGATCTCTGTTTACTACCGTCACGTGGCGCATCTGTAAACGTTCTTCAACTTTTATTTCCACAATGTCCTCATGTTCAAGATTCTAATGGGTGAATTCCAACGTACTAAAGTGGTTGATACTAGTAAGCAATGGAATATAAGGTGCCTTGAAAAGAAAGAGAAATGTAAAGAGATATAGATAATGTGAGTACTTGATGATAAATCTTATTTCGATGTCCAATTGTATATCTTTACAATGTTCGCATACAGACCAATGAAGTTAGATGTAATTTCAACCAGTTTCATATCATTAAAACAAATTAGTATAAACTGGATAGTTTACTATTCATGTACGTCAAGGGTAGTAGAGGAACAAGACTGTATCCTTGTGTTGCCCAAATTATGAAAATAACTTTGCCAGACAATGTTCCAAGCCCTCAAAAGAATGTAGGTCGTTTGAAGATGGTAGGTGACATTCACACGAATTATAGCTTATAATCTGATAGACTGTGACTAACAGAACCAAAGACTTCCTTAACTTATAGATAACACATCTTAACCAAACCTCCTCCATCTAACTTCCTCGTGATAGAGCCTACCAACATGATCAGGTTGACTAGACAAAACTTTTGTTTTATATAACCATTTTGAGGGTCCTAAAACTCCTCACATATGGGGGACTCCACCAATTGTTTTTCTTAATAGCATGCGCCCAAAGTTTTGCTAAATCATCTCAACAGGTTCACTAATCGGTACTTTTCGATCACTGTCATGTGCTGTCGAAGCCAGGAAGTGCGCATGGGTTGAATTTGAATGGTGTGTAACGGTTTAGTACCCTGCGCTAAACTCGATGGCTCAATCCTAGCCATCCATTCACCCCACATCCGGTCAGGAGACTACATGTTAACTGTCCCACTCACTCACGTATCCCTGGCCTATTCACAAGGTCACAGACACATCACGCGCGCCACAGGCCAGCGCGTGATTCAACATGCCCTGTCCCCTCTGCACACACAGGCTCCGCTTGGCGCAATTCACTTTCACTCACCCGACAGACAGTGGCGCCTTGTCCCCTCAACACTGCGAGAGGCAAGGTCACATGCACGCACACACGCGCGCATCGACTGAGCTAACTCATGCGAGTTAACCTACAGGCGCGTAATGCACGCACATGTAGGCGACAAAACCCGCAAGAGGCACAACACAACTTCTGACGCTGCGTCTCGGACGGTGAACAAGTCAACAACGCGCAAAGCCAACGGACACGAGGACGTGAGCTACACCACAACTGTACCGCTCCACATTGCATCCACGTGATCCTATTCACACAACACTACCAACACACCGCATACACCTGGATACTGCTATCCACATTATTATCAACTGGGACATTATTTTGTACTGTACGTGAGTCTCCCGGCTTATCTATGTTTTAATCATCTTCCTGCTTATACCTATTTATGTCATACATCTTACTACTCAACTGTGTACCCTTCTTTTGTTATATGTAGTTAGTGTTAGGCCGTAGTCATTTATCTATAGCCCACACCTATTTGCCCCTACATAACAAGTGTAACAGGGCATGCTGCTGGGTTCTAGACGCCGTTCTAGTTATCGTTTGTGTAAGTCGTGTGCATAGTTCACTGGGCCTTTGGCTAATGCTTGTTCGTATCGTTTCCTTTTACAGAACTGTCGCCGGAACCCTTATTTCAGAAGAACGCTGTCCCCCGGTGTCTCCACGTTGTGCCAAAGTTAGTCCGCAAGTGTTACGGACATTCAGATTATAGACAGCCGTCTGGCATGTTACAGCTTACCTTCTGTCTTCAGCAATAATTTGCATGACCTCATCCGAAAATGACAGATCGCTGTCCAATACTCCGAGTCCAAATTAAACCCATCCACACACCTCTGACACATTTTCCAGTATATAATCCCTAACTGACCTGCGGATTTTTTCTCTGTACAAATTCATGCGAATTATCTTCGTAAATTATTTTATTCGATCCAGCAAGGTGTCTCAACTTTGGTAGCCTTTTGACCCGTGTTTAGAGGAATAACGCGAACCATCAAAACGATTATTTTTTTCGACCAGCACAACCAATCTTCAGAGATTTCATTTCTGTCAGAGACAGTAACGCCAGTGTCACAACAAACACACAGGTGAGACCCAGTTGCTCAGCTGGTGGAATGACTGCCATGTCCGGGCACGCCATTTCTGCCACTGATTCGAATCCAGCGGACTCCCAGAATTTTATAAATTAAGTCTAATCTAAATTATGATATCTGTCACACGACTTATAAGTAATAAAAAAACCACGTGGATATTATTACACTTTTCTATGCTACTCATCAAACTGAATGAATATTGAGTGTTACACAGCATGCTGAACAGCATGAAACCTCAACATATCATCCGCGCACTATTTTGCCTGTGAAGTGTTTCCTACTTCCTGCTCTGTACTACTCTCTGAAATTAACGTCAGCCTCCGAAGCAAGACAATGTTGATCACCACTGGGAACACGATTTCACATCATCTATGTCTCCATATTTACTGTCGCACTTTATTCTCAACAACATCTTAAGATGTCTACTATTAACTACCCATAATAGGCATCTTGTTCCCCTGATATTAGTGAAGTGATCATCAACATATTCATTTGTGCATGTCATTAAATCTAACACTTAAACTCTCATGGTCACACTGATATAATGTAGGACGGTGAACATAAGCGTAGATGTTGATGCCGGAATTTTTGTCATAGGTTTCGCTTCCACCTACATTTGTGGTTGACGGCATCCGTTTCGGATCAGCATGTAACAGCCACCGAGGCCAAAAGACGCCTGCGCTCAGCCATTACCACAAATGGCTTGCGCTGCATCACTTGTGGCTCCACTCACACACCACGTATCTAGTTTAAACCTGAAGAAATAATATTAGGGGGCATATAGGCGAGCCTTTTGTGTTCAGTCAGGTAATGCTGGCTAGCCAATTAACAGGCTAGCACGAGACCGAAACACGTATCCCTCAGGAAATAAACAGCGAGAGCTTCCAGTGGTAAGATGTAAACTGGGGAAAAAAATACTGAAAACACAACGCAAGAAGTCTTCCAGTACAGAAGTACATGTTGGTGCACTCTAGAGAAGGTGTGGAGGAGAAGCAAGCTGCATGGTTAAAAGGGAAGAAAACAGACGAAACGTTTCTCATACAGTACACCAATAAAGCTAAAGAAAAGGAAAGGCAGAAGCCCGCAGACAACCAGGCTTCTGAAAATGGGAGCGAGTGAATTGTCGAATGACGGTAGTCGTTGGTTATTGTGAACGAGAAAAATATGGACATACTTGATACAACTGACTTGACCCTAACGTACTCGTTGTCTTTTCGCTGACGGTGTACTATCAGTCAGCTGATGACCTAGTAATCCCAAACGGCCAGCGCATTCGTGGTCTCACACATCACAACGCTACATACTCATGGTACCACGACCTATGTCACCGATGCTTCCTTTGTGTATCACTCGCTTTCATTTACGGCCGCGCTATAACTGTTCACCGAACTTGCAGATGCCCGTCCAGATCATATTTATCCAGACTGTCAGGTTCAACGCTGTCTTCCCGAAATCTAAAATCAATGCGGCAATACGGAAAACTTGCCTGGATAACATTCTAGTATCTCCGTCTTTCACCACCAGGATTTCGCTTATCTGATTTCACCTGTCCGTACAGCAACTGCATTGGAACGCGATCATCGTCCATCTGGCGAACGTGACCTAGCAGACAAACCTCATTAAGCATTAACACGGCTTCCATCCCGTCCATGTCTGGTCGTCGCAATACCTCCGTTTTCGAGACCATGTCAGACCACCGAATACGCAAGATGCGTCTTAGACATTGTAAATAGAAATAGCTTAGATAGCGCACGTCTCGCTGATACAATATCCAAGTTTCATTACCGTAAAGCAGTATAGACAGCAACATTGAGCGCTAGAATGTGGTTCGTCCAAACACGTCTTTCAACACGTCCGAAAGTAACGCCAGCTTTTGCCACGCGAACTCTTCCGCGGACAGATCTGTGGGCAGATTGCTACCCAAGTAGCAGAAGTCTGCGCAGCTGTCGACAACGTCTCCTTTGACGCACATTTCTGGCGCAGCTGTAGGAACAGCACAATCGACCGGAGAAGGCCTTGTGTCCCCGGACGTATCTCAGGTTGGTCCTCGTGTTACCGAGTCGACTGAGTATTACATGCTCTGGGATTCGTGCTAGCGAGATTATCAAAGGAAGGTTTGACATAAATTCGCCTATCCATCTCGCGCAGACAGAGGACAGGACGACTCGGTTTATCTTGCCCGATGGCCGATACATTGTGTTACCTCGTTCATATTGTGATATCATGGTTTATTTGGATACAACCAGGAGGCACAGAACTGGACAGGAGAGCGATCAGGACCCCAACCAAAGCCTTTGGCTCAAAATCCTCTACGGCAAGGCAGCAGGTGATATATATATATATATATATATATATATATATATATATATATATATATATATACAAACGCAACATCATCGACCACCACGAATAAGTAAATTACAGTGGCTACGAGCAGGTTTGAGCAACACACCTCTATAAAGTCAAAACGCTTACATAAACCGAATACTAGTGTGGAGACATATAAGTCACAAACACACAAACCCAGACCGGACAGGAATAAACATTAAGCAGAACTAAAACACAACACATTGGCACCATCCTCAACGAGTCTTTAGTCTGACTGCTCCTCTTTGGACAATCTGACATAGTTGAACCGGAAAGGACCGAAGTCCTGGTCAATATAGATCACTGGATCAAAACAGCGCACAAGCCTGACCACCATGCCAAGATAGCAGAGAAGGTCAGGTCGTATATACATAAACACAGAGACTCACCAAACTAATCGCCTTGTTAAAAAAACTACCTTCTTTCAGTCTCATGAATTGTCCATAAAACTTCTAGACAGACTACTCGCCTGATCCGAACGAGGATCACAGTTCTAAAGTTAATATGCTTCGAATATCTACCAAAAAGAGACTACAGGGTTTATGTCATTGTGAGCACACAAACACAACCGGTTTTGTGTGGCATAATATCAGAACGATTAAAGAATACAAACTCAGTAAAGACTGTGAAAGCAACTAGTTTTAAACGACTGACCAGTTGACAAAAACATAAGGATGATGGACAAAAAACATGAGCAGGCTAGTGGGAAACAATGGCGAGTCCACAGGTCAGAATAACAGTTTATTGTTTGGCTTTGAAGGAGGAGCTCACCCTATCAAGTATGGTATACATAAATGACTGTGAATTTTTCTGAAACCGATTGATCACGATGTTGACTACCGTATCGTTTAGTCATTGCAAAATTGGAGTAAACTAGAACATTCGCTGCACTTTGTCACGTGCTCATCGTAAGAGGACGTGAAAATGCATTTTCACTGTTGGTTATCATGACAGTTTGGAGCTCAACTCGGCATATTCTGTTGGTTTACACTGCTTGGATTTACAGGAATGCAGTAGCATGTTGCCCGTCCAAGCCGATTACTGAAGCGGGTCAAACGGCATTAATCAAATTAAGACAATGTTCGGGCTTATGCCAAAATTTTCCGTCGGTTTAGCAACGGTGTGTCAGTCACACAACCACCACGGATGTTCCATCAAATGAGATTTAAGTAGCGATTGTCACGTGTGTTTGAGAGACAGATATACATACAACGAACACGTGTCTAGTTGGTCAGTAAACCACTTATAAACTGGTGGAAAGTGTAGTCAGAAGTGATTTGCACAATGTATTTTCCGCAGATTACGTTCGCCGTGCTTGGTCTGATTTGCATTCTGTGTTTGTGCGAAGTGACCTGTGAGGCCCCGATCGAACCAGTCGAAGAACAAATGTTGGGGGCACGGAGTAACCCACGCTGTCCGGTAAAAATGGATAGTGAAAGACTTCGACAAGCAGTAAGTTAGACCATATTTGTCCCCAGTCTGCCGATGTACATCTAGTTATCCAACTGGACACCCTCCGAAGATGAGACATTCATTCCAGAACTGTCCGATTATACAATTTTAGACGTTGCATCACAAGTCGTTGGTTGGATTCAGTACTACTACACAGTATGTGATTGGTTCTGAACACCCACACAGATCTAACCTCGTTTTACACACAGATTCAGTTGGATACCGGGTTGTGTTACAGTGTGTTGGTGAACGATCAATCAGTAGGCTACGTGGAAAACGTTGAATGCCCTGATGTGTCCACGGGTTGTCCGGACATAGATTGATGCAATATTGTTTCCGGTGCAACAGAACAATAAATTTTGGTCTATTTTACTCATTCAATGTTAAAAGAGTGTCTGATCGCGTGATAAATTCGATTTTATTGGCACACAGTCTTGGTGTACTACATTTGGAAATAGAAACTTCTCACTTAGACCAGACACAATTGCGAATTTCCGACTGTAGTGTGCAAATCTACGCCCAACTCGTGACAAATTGAGGAAATCGTGCGAATGCACCCAGCATGAATTTAGTGTTTCTAAATTGGTTGATAAAAATGGATGGTAGAGAATGATTGACATGATCGTTAGTTCACACGTTACAGTTGTTCCCAGTCACAATGTTGCCTATCGCCGTTACATACCAATTTTGGTAGGCCTGGATACAGAACCCAATTTGGAAAGTAGACATGATTTTCCACTCATCCAATGTTCCAGTGAAGTTTGACGTAAAACCGGTTAGTCAAGTATTCTGAAATTGTTGTTTACAAAATAAAATCACAAAATCCCATTAAAGATGAGACGCACGTTGTATGTCACATAATCACTTTCATTTAAAGACAATGTATAGAAGGCGTATCATTAGTTGGATCTTTGAATTCGATAGTCTCAAAGGCACGTGACTATCTGACCAAGCACAGTTTGCGCTAGTAGTTCATTTTTGTCGACCATAGGTAGTACATGTTGCTAGTACGGGAGTTTTCATATCTCTGATCAGAATGAAATTGTGGATGATGAACTCCCAACAAAACCCGTAATTGGTGTAAGGTGAAGTTATCAATAGGCAGAAATAGTGTTAAACATGTCAGAGAGATTGTTCGAGTTGGAATCCATGTTGATCCCCTCGTCTAAGTGTCATAAGTTCAAGGAACTTTGTGTGAAGTTGAAACAAGCGCTAGTAAATTGTGTTATGAAAATTCCTGGGAATAGTACGGTTTAATATGAGGAACAGGTTTAATAAACCCACGGTTGTAGAAAAGAAATGGTGTGCAGGAAATCGTTATAAACCTGGGGTTACAAACATGAAGGAAGGCTTTGAATGGTGTATGTGTTTTGAGGCTTTTTACTTCTCTGATTATTCCAGGAACCGTCATATGAATTCGATGGTGATCACAGATGTTTACACCGGCTACGAATTTCATTTAGCTTTTGAAGAGTACTAGATTGGTTTTGATGAATGAGTTCAAAGGCGATGTATTACTTTATCATGAAAATAGCATATTTCTACTGTATTGGCTTATTGATAGCTGTCACGATTCTGTCGTGTCGTCCGGTCTTGACATCACAACTGGTGGGAAACAACTCCAGTTTACGCGAAGTAATTTCATGTCTTGTTCAAAGGTGGTGTCAGGCTGCTTCGGACAGTAATGGCCTCTATCAAAATCGGTGGCATTTCGTAAGTAAAATGTCGAATAGTAATTTGATCGGGTGGATATAAATGCTGAAGAAAATCTCGTTCATCTTATGAAGCCTATTATGAGGTAATGATCTAGAGAAGGAGTTTCACAGGTCCGTACTGTTATACGTATTCAAAGGAACTTGTTGCCACCTCCATCGACATTTTCTTCATTGGAAACAGTCTCTCTGCCTAATGTTAGAAGACGAAACTATTAACTGGAGGAGTTTCTCAATGACTACTAGACTGTAGCTTTTGATGTGAATAAGCAGCGATGCAATCGTCTTTCCTGTTTATGAGTTAATACGAACTGGGTATAAGAGTACCCACTCAGCTAGGGTTTGATGGAACTTGAAAGAATGCTTCTGTTTTGTCTATGAAAAGCCGTCAATTGACGTGTCGATTGTGTTGTCTAGTGATTTAAATGTCTTCCCATCTACGAAGCCTAGTGTCAGTTGGTGCATGATACTAGGAACCAGTAGTAACGGAGAAGCCCTATCTGCTGCCACAGTCTATGGGACGCTAAAGTTGAGTGCTCATTCAGTCATTTTAGGTCAGTGATGACTGCTTGATGCTATTTGTCTTTCCGATCGGAGGAGACGCAAAGTACTCTTCATGATGACGTTGAGATTGAGGACAGAGTAAGATCGCCAGCGATAGTAAGCGCATGGGTATGATGGCCACTCAATGACCGTCAGATACCAAGTCTGTAAGTTCCCCTGGTGATTCTCCAGTCTATCCGCCGGGGTATCTCTTTAATTACTCAATAGGATCAGACCATCTGTGTGCGTCTGGTTGTCGGTAGAGCCTCGGGGGTTCGGAAAGATAACTCAGACTTGTCGGAAATTGATAGGGGTTCAGTAAGAACGACGTCAAACAATAGAAGAGACAGGGTCTTTCTGGTGTACTCCTCGATGCAAGTGAAGACGCTAGGTTGTTTAAAAAAAGAACAACAAAACACTAATCTTTTTGATGGAAGTTCTGTGACATAAGTTGAGTTCCGCGTGCAGTAGTGACTCCCAGTGAGGACTCATGAGTGATGTTTGAAAATATTAATGTTACCGAATGATGGTGTAGATTTTTAACATCGGTAAAACGAAAGGTTCTGTTAAAATTAGTGGATAGTGCAAAATAGTCTTCATGGCAAAGAAAATCAAGCTAAAATCGTTCATTCGGTAAACAGCGGATAACAGTAAATGCAGTAGAAATGGGAATAATATCTAGGAGTAATGAACTTTGGGATGAACTGTTTTCAAATTTGGGGGTAGGATAAAGACGGTAGAAATGGACACTAGACAATATATAGTAAGATGGCTGCGATACAAGCATCTTAGGCCTGGTGTTGAGCCTGAGGTTTACTTACTGTAAAACACTCAGAGGGGTTAAGCGGAGGCACCGGGGATATGTTAACACGGAAGAGGCATGAAATAGGAGGTGTGATGGACGCACCTGCTATTCAAGACAGCGGTCCAGTTGTACTTAAATCAGTTGAGCTTGAAGTCATTGCTGAGATGTTTACCACGTCACTAACCGTCAAAGATGACGAAGACTGAACTTTTAGGGGGCTTTTTTTAAAAGGATTTGCACCTGCCCCTACTTCGTCGGATGACTGATCATCGCATTAGTGATCAGAAAATTTGCTACTTATGGTGACTGGTGAAAAAGTTTGCGAGGTGAACTGTAGACCATGTTAGGCAATAACAAGTCCGATTAATTTGAAGTGGTGTGTGGTCGCTGGTAGACTGCGATGTATTCAGGATGAAAGTTTTAATAACCGGCAGACGCCATGTTTTTACTACAAAAAGGAAATGATAGTATTTTTGATGGAGGAATGCATGTTTAGATGTGGGTGACTAGGGACGAGTGGTGGATGCAAAAGGCATGTCGATTCATTAGTATGAGATTTGGATGTGGACAGAGAGAGAGAAGAATGATGGGTGAGGAGACACCATCTGTCATAAGATTGTTAAGATCGGCGGTCACCTTCTGGAAGTCAGTATCTTGTTGGGAGATTAGTTGAACATGCAGAAGGAGGTAGGGATGAATGTTATACGATGTAGTCATTAGTAGTGGGTTGTGGTCGGAGTGGGTATTAATCCCATAAGTTGTGATGTGTCAGGGGATGTGTTGGGAGTTTTGGGGGTCTGCTGATACCTAGTTAAGGTTGTTGTTGATGACTGTCTCTGTGATATAGTTTCATTTTTGAAGCAGTTGAGATCAACAGACCTCCACTTTGTCGTGATTATAAATATTGGAAAGACCTAGACTACTGTTTTGGTAGCTGTTCGATAGTTTCCCGGTTGTTGTTTATGGACTACTGTACGGCCTGTATGGCCATGTACGGTCCACTTACGTTGTGTTCCTGCATGGACATGCACACACGCACACACACACACAATCGTTCACTCACGTGAATCTTCTCGGTTCAAAGGTGCCGGTTGCAAAGGTCACGTGCACACACTGGTTAGTTTGTCCAGAAATGCTATGTCCTTCTCTCCTTAGCTTCTCATTGGTTCATCGAACCACTAGCTGTAAACAAAGTTCATTGTTAGATGCAAATCACTTTCATGCTGGTTCATCCAGGATACACAAGGTTCCCCTTGCATCACTTCAGTTCACACTTCAGTGCTTAGTGCATACATAACAGTTACTTTGTAAATCCAACGCATGGGTACTTCCATAGCTCACCCTCGAGGAAGAGTACATCTTTAAGATCACGAGGACAAACGTTATCTGGATTTGATCACCGGTATCTCTAAGTTGATGTGTGTTTCTTCATTGTACCGATTTTTTGTGTTATGCCAAACGTCTATAAGTCGTACAGCGTTGGTAGCAGTGATGCAGGCTAATGGCAAGGTTCTGATGCGGTATGCGAGCGGCACTGATGAAATGGAAGGTAACAGCTCTGTGTGCCTGATGACATTCATCAAGAAAATAAGTATTAGTTTGGGTCAGCTTGGAAACCTCACCAACGGAAATAGGGACACATTTGTTTTGGTAGACATAGACGGAAGACAGCTTCACCGGTTATCTAAAGAAAAACAATAAGATTTCCAACGAGTTCCGTCGCCCATGGTGTGTTCATATATCCATACTCGTGACTATGCAGAATATATGGTAAGTCACGATGACCTGTTTGCAAGCCTATCCAATTTGAATTCAATGGGAAATGAGACCCCGATCCATCTGCATTAAATTGAAGGGTCAAGGCTTGAATTACCTGAAAGAGGAAGACTTAGATTAACGTCACACAGTTATGGTTTGCACGGGCACGTGTGTACATCTATTCCTCACAGATAGCATCCAGTTTGAACATTAGAGAATCAACCAGCCAGGATAGCGGGTACACGCAACATCTTTCAGTACTTTAGCAAGTACTGTAATCTCAACTTAAAGCGGTCAACCAGTTTATGAGTACAGTTTGAGTGCCTTGGCATGATCACGTCTGTGTACCACTTCGGGTTCTAAATCTGGTAGTCCATCTTCTTCCTGATAACTGCTGATTCGTCTGTCTGTGTCGCATGTGTTATGTAATTGCCTCGCTGGTGTAAATGATCTCAATATTGATGTACAATATAGCCATCAGACAGTAAATGAATGTTATAATTCCTAGTGTAACTTGTTATTGCTGTTGTTTGAGCAACATGTCTCATGTGGTAAACGACAGCAAATCTGATTGCTTCCACAGAGTTTTCCATTTTTGTATCAGCTAAGTACATGGTCCCCATTGTAAGACTTCCACCTAAAAGCAGGTATTAGGGACTAACGAATATAATCGAAGCTTCAAGTTGATCTCAAACAGCAGATCTGTCAGAGAGTTGCTCGTGCACAAAAGGGGATGCCCAGCACTAGGCCAAAAAAGCGACCCATTTTTGATTCTACTGTGATGGAACACTTTATGAGTATTCATTGTTTAACAGTTTGTATTGTGATCTGGCATGTAAAATTCCGTTACTGACTTTAAGTTCCTTTAATTTCGCACTGATAAACTGTGGACTCAGTTGATACATATTGTTTGCTAGATGCACAGCGTAGCATACAATGAATGCGCCTTAGTGACACTTAGGTCTGTAGTAGATAGCAAAATCGGGTATGTATTTACCTGTTTAGAACGCAAGTTGTTTAATAGCAGAACGTGATTTGCTGGTCAGTTTGGATGCGTCCTAATGACTTGTCGGGACAAGGTCATAACTTCACTGGACAAGATGTGAAATTGCCCCGATTAGCTTGACGAACAGTGCATGTTTTCAGCAAAATTCTAAGATGCAATCCAAATGTTTTGTTAACAACAATATTCTAGTGTCAGCGTCGTCTTTTTTAAATACTTCCGAAGGAGCAAGATAGTAAGTGCTAAGAATCGTATGATGAACCATAACTGAAGGAGATAGTCAAGAGACAATTGTGAATCAGAAGACAACTTGATTGCTAAAAATGGCGTAGTTACTAAAACTGAGTTTGTCAACAGTTCACTGGCAACTACGAGCAATAGTCAAATGTATTCTATAATAAATGGACTTTTGAAAAGCCCATACACACATTACGGAAGATAGTTGCAGTAAATAGACGGCTGAAAACTGTAATTTTACGATTTAATACTTATTGTAAGAATGGTGAGAACTTTTTTAATCGTAAGCGGACACCAGAAAATGAACTAAACTAAGGATTGATACAAAATAACGGACAGAGAGAAGAAGTGGGCTTACCAAGAACGATCAATATTCATGCTATACCGAATGCAAGTGAGAAGGGGTGATAATCGAAGCGTTACTGTTTGGAAACAACTATATAGGGAAAGATTCCAACAATGGAATCGTTTTGTAAAGCTCAAACCACCTGCAGTATCCGAGGAAACAGCGCATTCACGCAAATTTGGCTGCTCAAAAATGTGTCACATTTTTGTGTCCAGTTAGACGAACAGGTGCAATAAGATACGGCCTAGCTTTTAGTAGATGCGTTGTAAATTAATGCAGACATTGCAAGACCATCCTAGGACAGTTTGTTTGTTTACCTTTAGCAATCAAAAAGACTGCATTATGATAAGTGTGAAGTCAAAACTACCCGCCAGAAGACTTTGATGGGGTTCTTGACTTCAAAAATCGATACATGAGCTGCTCTGTCTAGTTACGGCTTTTGTCTGCTGTATGCTGAGTTTAAACAGGGTGCACGATACAAACGCCTTAAGATGACTGGGTCCATCGTTCCTATAAGGACACGAAAGTATACTAACACTCTAAGAGGACGCATTATATGTGGGAATGAATGACCTCTTATGGGTCACAGTAGGTCAACATCTGCTCAAACACAAGTCTTGCTGTTGTTCCACGGAAAGCAGTTCGTAGATGTGAATCCTAAATTCATAGGAAATTTTTAGGCCGTAAATTGTCAATGATGATAGATGTGATGAGAAACAAACAACGAGAGTAAGATTATGCCCTCAAGACTGATTAAGATTCACCTACATTCTTGTGTTTCAGAGACATTCAGTGTGGGATTTGTGTGGTATACATAAGCAACAAATTGTCCTTGATCATTCAGGCCTACTAAGTTAATCCGCCTCATTTCCCCCTACTTTTCCAGGGTGTATATTATTACTGATCAACAGTCATTACTCACAAACGAAAGTGGTTGAGCGTTCACATATGATAATTCGGTCGTGCCTAATGTGAGGTTAATGGCGCAGTGGTAAATACAGTTGCCTCTTGAAGGCGTGGCCTGAGTTCTAGTGCCGGCCGCAGCGAGGATATGCACTACTGACGAGCTCTAATGAGAGCGAAACTCGAGTCTAGTGCTTCTGCTGTTCAAAAGGGGCCCACTGGAAAGTCTATGGGAATGCGACAGCTGCGATCAATTGTAGGTGTTGTTTAACTTGAAAGTGTATATTATTGTTTGTGTCGTGTCCGTTCTCTGTTTGTTTTCCCAATATCAGGATAGTTAGAAGTTGGTTGTTGTATTCCTCTTCAGGTGCAATTAACATTAGGCCTTACAGGCTATGACAACGGTAGGGGGAACACGTGACTCAGAAGTACAAACTGTACTGTCACATTTACAAGCGGTTGAAGACACAGCCTATTCACTCCAGTCGATAACCCCACGATTAGGACTTTCTAGACAGGTCGAAATCTCCGATTTCATTCACGCTGTTTTCCTTTATAACCCCCCAATATGAAATGTCGTCTCAGACACAAGTCAGTGTCGGACGTCATCTTGTTGTGGCCACAAGATGTTCAATACTCCTAACCGATCACATAATATTATAACATCTTGTATAATGGTAGCGAAACAGATTTGACTAGGTTAACGGGACACATTGTTTATCTGAAAATTATTGCTCCATCTGTCAATCATAACCCCAACACAAAAAATTAACCTGATTGTGTGAAAAGTTGTACGGTATTATGACAGGCATACGAACGATCCAGATTGTATTCCGACGCAGAAAAGATTGGCATTTGAGTGTCTTATCAAATAGATCGTCGATTTAAACCCTTTTTTGTCAGCACCTGTTTAGAAATAATTCGAACATTATTGTGGACATGTTAATATGATGCAGTCTGATCGATATGTTGTTGTTCACATAAGTTACAGTTTCAGACGGAATACAATTAACCACGGCTTGTGGTCGACTGAGAAACGATAATTGTTTCGACGATTGCCAATCATGTTACCAGACACGGAAATTTAACAGAGCATTAGCATGGGATTGTCAAGTAAAATTGTGTCCGACAAGCTTGGATGATTAGCTTAATAACCGGGCCAAAGAGAATGGGTCGAGTTCAAGCATAAAGAGTGTACGCTTCTGTTGACCATTGCCCAGCTGTTTCAAAACCAAGAACTTCCAAATTTGGTTTAGGGGTGATGGTTAGTCAATGGTGCACTGGCAAGTGAGTACCAAACGAACCATCAGTACTGGAACCGATCAGTCCGTTGCCGTTCGCTCTAGCTGACACCAATTTGCAGGTACATCTTGAAAAAAACGCACGCATTTAAGCGGTCGATTACTCAATCGGTTTATATGCCGTAAGTGCTTATCTAGAAAGTTTGCATAAAGAGTTTGCGACAAGGCCCAGACTGTTTGTCATGTTTCAGATTGAGTGGTTTATTCGACACAGTGTTTGATGGATCGTACATGTTGATTTACATCCCTCAGCTGGAAACTGGGAGACAGTCAGAGATCGACATGCTCTGACCGCTGAAACTGCGAGATCTGTTGCCAGCCAGTTGGGAAATTTTGTAGGCAAACTAAACTGATCTCGGAATATGGGTCCAATCTGGCTCACAAACGATCCCGCACGAGTTAACGGCGTTCAAATACGCTGTCGGAGATGAAGCGAGCCGCTTGCTGAAGGCCATGAATTTTGAAAATGGAGAGGACCAACTTAGCCTAAATGCTGCTAGGCAAGAATTCGCTGGGTTATGCATGGGATAATCGAATGAGGCGCTTCAAAATTTTGCTTTTTTTCGTACAAAACAACGAACCAATGCGTACTTATTTCACCGAGTTGGAGGCACTGAATCAGGAATGTAACTTGTCAAAACAGAGGGAAGAGATACGTAGCGAAATATTAACGTTTCGATTCACTCTCATCCGCAGCTAACGTAAAACCAACGAAATTTGCACAAAGTGGGCATAACAACAACAATTGAACTACCCAATCAGACAACAACGGCCGCTATTGTGTACACAGAAGGTGTTCACGCAATTACTCGTTGACATGGGATTGATTACGTTATTACCGTGTGAAAGGTCAGAACTACGTGATTGGTTCGTTCAACTATTGTTCAACCTGTAACGGCCGGAGTCGCAGTCAGCACAGCCCGCCGGATCAAAACAGCACGCAAGCCTGACCACCACGCCAAGGTGGCAGAAGAGGTCAGGATTCAACAATACACAAACACACACACACACTTCCATACACATCGGTTGCCAGGGCAACCTCGTATTGATGAACAAGTCTTTCTGTATGTGGCTTCCATTTGCTAATTGCTACCGCCTCCGCAAACCCGAGAAGCTGTTGATTTTTTGTTGCGCAACATATCCGAAACTTATTCTCCAGGTTCAACTGAGGTCGACATGTCAACAGGTGTCGAACGATCAATGACGCTGGTTCCTTGTGATATCACTTTTTCTTGTCACGTTTCCCCGTTGTGCGAACCCACTGATGAAAGTAAATGGATATGTTAATATCTGGCAACATATCTTCTTTTTGTTTTGTCTAGGTGGATAAAGGCAACTCAGTGTTACAAAGTGTAACTTGTGTCTATGCGTTGCAGATTCACTCGTTCCGTATCGGACCATGTCGACGGACAAACAATGAAGGTCTCATTTCATATTCATTTGTTATCGAATTAATATGCTACCTTAATTAGTTGTTGTGTTTCTTTTTCTCATGAGCTGAAATCGACCGACCGTTTGTGGTTGGCTTGCAAACGAGCAACACAACGGAGCGTAACAGTCAAGGAAGATAATTCACATATCTTCCTGTAACCCCGGCAACTGCGACTCCGTGTTCTAGTGGATAAGTTTCTGAACTACACTTTCCACCTATTCACGGGTCGTCGGTTTAACTGTCAAATATGCGTGGTGCAAATGAAACCCAGCAGCGTCAAAACGGTGGTCTATCATTTCTTTGATGGTCAGTGAGACTAATTGTTCACAACAGTAAATGAATTTAGATTGGTGGAATTAATTTTACTAACACATTTCGACTTCCACGAATCACCTTGGAAGTTACAT
Source organism: Paragonimus heterotremus (assembly GCA_013368495.1). Classification (NCBI taxonomy): domain Eukaryota; kingdom Metazoa; phylum Platyhelminthes; class Trematoda; order Plagiorchiida; family Troglotrematidae; genus Paragonimus; species Paragonimus heterotremus. The sequence goes on from LUCH01002384.1 coordinate 23,716, forward strand.
CAGGGTTATGCACTAACAGAAAACGTAAATAAAACGTTTTTCTCACACAAAAAACCCCGCCTCCTGTGTACGGGTAAGCACCCCAGAAGTTAGGAGTTCCATGCGACACGGAAAGTGGCGTGTGTGAACTGTCCGAGGAAGACTTATTTTCCTCGATGCCCTAGCTCAAATAAAGCTAACACACTTGCTTCTGATGGGTAGGTAAACAATGAACTGTTTCTACTGAAAAACCTGAACCGAAGAAATTTAACGAAATATATATAAGTCGGGCTAGCAGTAAATAGCAATAAACAGAAATGAATTTTTAATTTGTCAACTGAATTCGGACCTGGGGACTAGTTCATGGCTCTATCCAAATCTGTGACATCGCCAGTACAACAGATGTGCACAAACACATCACGTGAAGTTTCTGATTTAAGAAGAAGATTTGGTGCCCACTTTGAGCACGGGTTCAATATAGTTTCCTGGTTTCTTTGTCTTTAGTCTTGACTATCATTCATGTATTCGAAAGGACTGTTGATACAGAGACCCAATGAGCGAGTGTTTACAGTCTAAGATTGTGGTGACCTGACGATTCGACATGCTTATTATTGAATAATTCAGTGTCAACGGTTACATCGTCGGCCAGACGAATTCCAGCAGTATTACTTAGAAATCGTATAAAGGGACCCAAACATTTACAAGCCATGGACGTGATATTGACTATTGGGAAACCAGCGGATTGGACTATTCAGATGGAAGTTTTTGCCAAAAGCACTGGTGAGTTACACGTTCGCATTGATTCCACATAATTTAATGCACCACCGTGGAGAACGCACTGTACCTAACGATATACTCTTAGATTCAAGTATAACTGCTTCATCCGCTTTTTACCGTTATATAAAAAATATCGAGCTATTTGCTAATCTTCAGAACCCTCCGGAAGAGTTTGTTGACTACCATCCGAATTGAGGGTTTAAAGTGTAATTTTCCAGATGCGATTAGGCTACCTATGAGAACTGTAAATGCGCTGCAGACCAGTTGTCGATATATGGTGCAAATTTGGCGGAACTGGACGTAAATCGTCACCAGTTCCTTGATATCAACGTGAAAAGATTGGAAATGTGTAGCACTACAGTCATCTTTCAAGGCCATGTGTTAACTTCACGTGACACAAATGGAAACCAAGATATAATCAGAACACTACCAGAATTGCTGAAAACAATCACCTGGCTTAACAGAATGGTTCACTCTATCAGTTGTTCCTCCCAGACGAACTAGTTGAAATCATGATGTCCGTCCGACAGATAATCCATGAAAACGTATAATAGGACTGTGGAAAGATTCATGAGGAAACGCATAACAAACTCAAGCATCCTATAACGACAATACAAGTTCTGGAAAGTTTCGCCAACCTGTTCACTGCTAAAAGTGTACTGTGGCTGTAATCGATGCGATTGAATTGCGGTAGTCATTCTACAGGGAAAACTTGTGGAGTTTCACAGCCGAACGTTGATAGGGACCAAAAACGGCATGGTCGGGTGGAAAATGAACTGCCCACAGCGTCATAGATTATGGAACGCTCCAACGAATACGCGTTCGTTCGAAGAACATTATTTACGCGAACCATAAACGGCTCGTTACCGTTGTCAACAGGTCGCTTTGCATTTTGTCCCTATGCTTGTGCAGAACGCGGATCTTTTCACAAATGCAAAACGCCAAAAGGGTTTGCCAACGTTAGTTTCAAATACACTGCGTAGTGCGTACGTGCTGAAAATTGAGGTTGGCGGTGGGAGCCCAGGGAAATCAATGCAGTCCAGTACCGCACGATAAGTGACGTTCGTCTGAAAATGAATTACCAGCACACAGCAAATGACCCCATCTGTGTCTCACTTCACGAACCGAATTCAAGCAGAAGTACAGAGACAGGCACCGCCGGAACTGACTCCAGTTTTTCGCTTTCAAACGAATTAACGGTAGTATTCTCATTTCATGGCCTTTTAGTCGCGCAGTTCTGAAAAAAGTTCATTGTATCCATATGGAAATCAATGGTTGCATCACTAGAGGGTATAAGGCAACATTTTGGCTAGGCATGAGGAGGAAATTTCGAGACTACGTACCAAGTTACAGCAGGTGTTTAAAACGCGAAACCCGACATCAGAATGAACGTACGCTAACGCCCCAACTTCCTTGTAGATTGTGGAAAATGCCGCTTTGCACCTGTGTTATGAGCCAAGAATGTGGATGGGAAAAGAGTTGTTTATCCAGAAAAGCAACACCGAAGGTGTGTACTTCAACACCACCCCGAACACAAACACATTTACACACAACTATAATACCGGGACGCCGCAGTTGCTAATACCAGGTTCATGTATGGTAAACACCATTTCTTTCTGGAGTGCACTACAATATTCCTTGTGTTTTCTCCCGGCCACTTCTGTACCCAAATAGGAGCCTCCAGTGGACAACTAAGGAGTAGTATAGCGTGGTTGTTTATCTTCACTACACTTATTCCATTTGAACGGAGAAACCTGACTGATCATGGTGTATTATTTTAGTGACTATTCAGTAGAGCAAAACTTCACAGTTGTTGGTAAGCACGCGACCCGACACGAATTACCGTAGAAAGTCACCTTAACGACTCACGATTTGGAAGTTTGTAGTTTCAACAGTGTGGTTGGAAGTAGGACATAAATAGCGATCCTCAGTCCCGTATGCCAACCAGTCGAACGGTGAAACTCAGACAGTTGTGAACAGGGCTAGGACGACCTTGCCCAAGGTCAAATAAATAAATGTATGCACTTGTCTCATGTTACCGGAGTAACGACATACAGTAACAGTAGATGCGGACCCGCGCCATGCTCAGACGTTGTTCAGTCGCAGAACACAATTCGTAGCAATAAAAGTAGTACAAGAAACACGAGAGCAACCACACGAATACATGCGACACGGAAGGCGGTATTGAAACCGAAGGACGAAACTATTACTGTGAGTACTTGAAGTGAAAGAGACAAGTCAATTTTAATCTATGACCGATATAGATAAAATCTGACAAGAAGATCTAATAAACATTCGTGCTATAGAAAGGTTATATGACTCGAAATTGGATTTGAAATTACTGTGACTAAGGCAGAATCATCAAACTCATAACCTGGCTGGTATTAACGTGTCGAATTAGAAAAAAGACGAGCTGTGTACAATGCAGAAAAAGTGCAACAGAGGTGTGGTTATGAATTTTTAAAACAATCATGGAAGTAACAACGGCTGTGACTCTTATGCTCGATGTCTCTTCTATGTTTATGGATCAATTGTGATTCTTCCCGACTGGTCCATGGGGCAACCTATTGTATGTTTCATTGGTGTCAGTCTCCCATGAGGTGGCCACGATAGATTTTGCCCACATTAACGATCGTTCATCCAGACCTGAAGATATCTGGCCACAGTCGACAAAAGAACAAATAGTCACGTCAATCTGGGTGGGTGATGTGAATGAGATGATGACTGATTTCACGGTATTCACATTCATCAGCTTACTGTGTGTCTAGCCGACGTGTCTGTAACAAGGACTGTGCACTGCAAACTGGTCCTTCTGTTTGTTGTTTTCTCATTGAAGCAATCCTTTTTCTCAAGCGGTGTTCGACAAGGGGTACCTGCATTTCCGTGGTGCATATAATATGCATGCGTAGTTCTGATGGTTAGATCGGTGTATTCACAAATCAATCATGATATGACACTACCTGGCTTTATGTGATAGTGAAAACAAACCATACTATTCACACCACTACTATTCCGTATTGAGGCAGCACCATGGATTTTGTCATTGAAGTAGCCGCAGAAAAAAAATACAAGAAGAAGCATTGCAGTGTAGCTTGGCATGAAATGGTTCTCAGTACATACATGAATTGAGCAGTGGCGTCCCTGGTAACTTTGACGTTCTGAAACCCGTGTTATACGCTGATGAGTGGATTTGTTTGTTGCAATTTTGGAGCGCATAACCGATGTATTGATTTTCGGAAGATATAACCGTTGCGTCGTCTGAGTTCTTGGTTCAAAACAGTAATTTGGGTTTTATATTTCGTCTTTCAGGAAACAACCTGCTCGTTAAGTTTTATTAATCGAGTCCCACCACACAACCATACAATAACTTTTTCCTTCTAAGTGATCACAAAATTTCTATCACGCAGCTCATTGATTTTTAACATCAATCTACTAGTGTCCGCTGTTCATCCGAATACTACAAACAAAACAGAAATGTTCGCATTTTTTAAGTCTGGGGAGAATCTGGAAAACGCCTAGGAGGGTTTATCTTTGGGAGGAAATGTCCACTCCAATCCTGTTGAACATTTTTGTACAGGATCTTGGCAGTCAGGTCGGACACTATTCAACTTAATCGCAGAATCATATTTCTCAACACAGTTATATACCTTCTAAGAAATCATGCTGCAGAGGATTTCAAGTGGTTTTAGGTGGGAATCGTAGATCGCCCAGTCCAACTTATACAGTCCGTAAGCTGAAGGCAGTTACATGGTAACGTTGGAGACAAGTACAGACGTAATATTTTGCCAGATAACGATCTCCACTGACAACAGTCGAGTAATAAGTTGTAAATATAAGTCAGTGGGCCAATATAATTACTGAAATTGTGTTCTCCGTGCAGGTGTTCACGGTTCATTTAGGTCAGTAGCCATGAATTCTTGATGACCGCTCATCAACAGTCTCATTATCAAGTTCCACTTCCTTTATGAGATCGTACCGATACCGATGTTACGTATTGGATCCATACAGGCTCACTTTTTGTTTGTAGACAAATAGCCCAACCTTTCATTAGGATGTCTATGAGAAGCAAAACACAGTTCCATCTAGAACGGAAACGTTTTGGAAACTGGCTTTTACATTTTTTGGTAATAAAATTGCCGATATTAGTACACCATTTCCTAAATGATTTACGTCGAACCTTCTAGTGCTAGCGCATTTTCTGATTACTTACGATTCGTCGTTGGCAGCCAGTAGAGTCTATTTTCGTCTAGACTGGATACAGTTGCTCAACTGCCGAGTTGATCCTATCAGAAAACCAACACAGATAATAATCTCTTTCAGACTAAAATTCATTTGACTGGAATACAATTCGGAGTCACTTTCTAAATCATGTAACGGTTGCATTTCTTGCGACAGAAGAAGTACACATAATCCCACTTGATCAACTCTGCCTGTTTGAAACCACTATGATCTCCCATCTGTGTGGTACGTTGAACATATCTGACATACTGTCTCAGATAATTTTTCAAATGAAACCTGTCTTCTTCTGTGTCTTATTTGTGGGGTCAATGCAATATGTCCATATATGTGAATGTGAAGGTAAGAAGAGATCATTTTCACAACTTCTCTAGTTGCTCCGGAAAAATTAAAATAGTTTCTCACAAGGTCTTCTGTGTAATGACGTGAAGAATCACTAATTGGTTGGATCGTAAAGCATACACTCCACGGTTTAACCAGAAACTTGTTGTCTAACCAGAATTAGGTCACAGAGTGAACAAGAACACAGATCGCGAAGTTGGTTTATTCCTTAAATTACCTTCAGTCGCGTTCCCATCTGATTACCGCCAAAATAATTAGCATACATAAAACCGTCATTTGTACAGTTGGATTTGAGGGCCGATGGAGATCACAGTTGATTTAAGGTGTCATACTGCACTTTCCGGAGATATGAGCCGGAACTGCCGATTAGAAATCGTTAGTACCGCAATGACCCTCAGCCAATGATGAATCAAACACCGCTTGCAGATTACTATAAATATATATTCTGACTGCTCATTGATGAGGTGTTAGACAACTGGAGCACTGTAACGCAGTGTGCTATCCTGTGATTGACGTCATTTTGGTTTTCGACTTACTGTGCACGACTAGCTGAGCCTCTGGCTTTCGCCAATCGGTTTTTACTTCCATTCCAGATTATTGTCTCAGCTCCGATCCTCAGAGGAACTTTGCCAATCGGTTTCTACCCTCTGTTAAAGCGTTACAAATAGATTTTCACTTCCACATGGTCATATGAATCACATTCATGCGTAAAGGTTTTGGTTGGTTCCCATCGGTTCACATCAGTTATCACTGTGATCGATGATTGTCCAGTGGTTAATGGAGCAGGGTTGCAGCGTTTGTGAACTTCCGAACATGCCTTACCTCCGTGTTGAGCTATTCCATCGAGATTTGGAATACTCGTGCCTCCGATTTGGCTATCCGTCACACTGACTCCTCCTTTAAGGAACTTGTCGCGATTGTGCCAGGGTGCCATGTGTACAGCATTGATCTATCACTCACGAGGACCTTAGTTAATTTGGACGCTCGTATTTGTGCAGTTCCTGACGGAAAATGGTCTTTTTCACCGACTTTTCAGTTTGCCTAAGCCGGGGCCGGATGTTGTGGTCGGCCGTAGTTTCCTACTTTCACTTGGTCACCGATCTTGAACGGGTGTCATTTAAGCCTATTGTGCTTCACTAGATATCTGTTTTTATTTTAGCGCTGTTTTTCTGCTGTACGTTGAAGCGCACAATTTTACAGACGTCGTCCTTCTTGCAATCTCGGCTCCGATTCCGGACACAGACATCCAAGAGGATCCCTGTCTTTCTTCCGTATGCAAGCTTAAGTGGTGGAGTTTGCGCTGTAGCATGCTTCGTCGCGTGGTATCCAAACGACACGTCTAGTAGACCTTCTTCCTAATTATATTGCCCGTATTGTTCAGTCATTCCTTTACTGTACGATTGAACCGCCCCGTCAACCCGTTCGTTTGTGGATGGCATGGCGAAGTTCGCAGGCGCTGAATCCCTGTTTTTCAACATCTGGAATAACCGCCCCTCACAATACGGACTCTGGTCCGTGATGAATCTGTGCGGTAGTCCGAAACGGGTCAGGACGTTGTTCATGAAGGCGTGTGCAGCCGTTCTGCTCGTTAGACCTGCCGTTGGGATGGTTTCTATTCATCATATAAAATGGTCGATCATTACAACTACGTAGCGATTTCCATTTGGGCATTTTGGGAATCGATCAAAAATGTCTGTGCCTCATGTGTACGCGGTTTGATCTGTTACGATGGGTTACATCGGCGGTGTTATCGTCATTGTTTCTCGATTTCGTTGAAGTTGAGCCACGTTCTGCTGAGATCGGTCACACGTTGCGCGCAGGGATCGGCCTACTTCTTTGGACAAAACAAACAGAGCATTCGAATACCTGCCAGAGGTGAACCCCGGTGCTGTTTCGAATGAATCTATGAAAACACGTCAACTGTTAGATCTCAGCTGTACCGTGTGTTTCTGGTCGTGGTGTCATTTGGGGTAAAGAGATCTTCGCAAAACATTAGATGCAAACCACCGCACGCATCGCACACATTGTCACGTTTGGTTTGAGGCTAGGTGCCAACACGGTGCGTAAGAAAGTGGAGCAACGTAACGACAGTAATCGTTCAAGGCAACACGCGGTTGCACACAAATTTGCTCATTTCGTTCGGAGTGATGTGGCCACGCCGGATGAGCGACCCACCAAAGGACTACCTCTTTAAATGCGTTGAAAAGAAATGACGTGTTAGTTGAGTATGTCAATCATAGCAATCATTCAACGAGTCGGATAGTTGGAATTGGCCTGATCAACACAACTGAGAACATGGTCACTTATGTTGGTGTGCGTTTTCTTGATTAACGTAAGAAGTTATCAGTAACATCACTGTTATTTTCATCTATCTGTTTCGTATCCGCAACAATGACAACGGCTGTGAGAACAGATAACAGACTCCGCAATGTTTGTCCCGGTGTTCAAACAAGGTCGACGCTTTAGTCATGGTTACGCCACTAGTAGTAGAAAGTCTGGGTGTGCAAAGCCACGCTGAGCAGTCTAAACTTGCTATGAATCAGGTGGCATTTAACAAAGCTTGGCTGAGCCCCACAGCCACGTGTGAACGGTTGCGGTTTACCATACTGGTATTCTAATGTGTCATCCAGTACGATAATACTTGCCTTACTGAGTCGTGATCACTGATTTCAGTTCACTCATTGGCAACCACGTTGTCTTCTCGATGACGTTCGGTTTTTCAGGAGTGTACCGGTAAATATCCAGAAAGTTTACCATCTAAAGATTCTCCAAGAGAAAGGGTACTTTTTTCTGTTCGTTTGTTTAACATGTTTGTCTACTGGTACGTTGGATAAAACAGGCTTAAATCCAAAATCTTTTGAGGGAACTGTGGCTATTGTGACGGGAACCTGAAGGCGATTAGGAAGCAGATACCACCTCACTCTCACTCACAAGATGTAGCCAATCTAATGTTAACTGTTTGGGTTTAGACAAGTATTGCTTGTAATGAGATTTCATTTTTTCTTTGTTTTCTTTTCTAGTTAAAGTTCAATCGTTTGCTTTTGATTCTATCACAGTAAGGCATCAGTTTGAACCACTTACTTGCTGTCGGTTACGATTATCAATAGAATAGTCAAACTCTGCTCTCTTCCGTCTTAGAGTATAACATATTGTGTACCGCTTGTTCACAAGTTTACTGCTTGTGGTATTATCAGTATGACTTGTTTGAAATGAGCGAGACTAGTTTATCGGATGGGTTCTCAAGTTGTTCATTCCTGTAAGTTACTTGCTCGTCACTTCTGCTTGTTTACTGGTTGTTCATGCTGGTCACGGAAGAGAATAGAATCACCAACCACAATCCCGTTTCCTACTCTCAACAAAACTATTGCCCTTTTGATCAACCGTAGAGACCAGAATTCGAAGCTGCGCAGTTCATCGTTGACCTGATGACGCTGTCTTGGGTCCAGTCATCTTTTGAATGAATTCACCGGATGGTTGGAAAACAACACGCCCTTGACACGTCGAACGTGTCGTCATCCAAGCCGTCTGTCCGTGACATTTTTGTTTCAAACCTTGGGTACTTCACAAAGATTGTTCCTTGTGCACTAAAATACATATTTTGTGCTCACCAGTGACGTTGGTGGATTCCAGCGTGAACTGTTCGAGAAATCCTGTTGGGGCAGTCGATCTCCTGGATCATTTGGTGTATTCCATTTGAGACAGTGGGACGGGTGGGTAATAGGGCCCAAATGTGAAACTCCCGAGTTCCTGACGTGGTCTCCTAGCTTAGCTGGTAGAGAGCTTGACGCATTTAGGCATGGTGTTTCTGTTGCTGGTTCGAATCCAGCCGAAGCCCTGACTTTTCATAATGGGGTCTCACCCAAAAGCATAGATCTTCCAAACTAATCATTAATAATACACATTCAACCTCTCGAATTCTTCTTATTAGGTTCAGTTTGATAAATGTTATAACATGCGTTGGTTTGCTGTTAAAAAGGTTCCATTTTGTGAACAGTGGATTTTGTGAATTAAATGATTTTGATGCTGAAAGGTTTCAAAAATCCTTCGATATTTTCCAGGCAAATCTACGGTTACGGACAACTCGTGGTTGATCACAGCTCGGGGCAATCGTTCTGATGGGTCACAAGTAACCAATGAAACCACTCACCGTTTTCATTCGTAAGTCATGTCGACCAGCTCTCTCACCCTATCGAAGACAAGTGTGAGAAAATTGGGTGTAGTCCACACCAACCACAAGTAGCATGTTGTGCAGAGTTTGTGAACATCTTTCGAATTGGCTTTCAAAGTTGTCGAGAAAGCCCATTTATAACAAGACTGGTTCTCACGTGTTTGACACCGACCACACACTGAAGCCAGATAAAGCTTTTCGAATCATCCACAAGACTACTGGACAGATGTCACACTGCAACTATTATCAACGGCTGAGACTGCTGGCCGATAACCGAAGATGGCTCTCACGGAGGCAGGTCCTTCGTGGTGGAGTTTTGGAAGTTATGCAGAATTATTGACCCGTGGTTACAAACTCAAGAGATAAACAGGGAATAAAACAGATATCCATTTTTGGAAGAAGTCGGTAATTTTCGGGTTTTTACTGCTGTTTCTTCTAGTTTTTGCCACTTTGTGTTTGACTGTAAGTCGGAGCTCTGTCTCGAAGGAAACATGCAGGCCTATTCGCAACTACAACAAGCGGTATACAATATTGAGGGTGTAAGGTGGATGGCAAAATAAAATCCGTTTACTCCTCTAGCATCTGACACACAACATGTAAAATTACCGTATTCCCAAACCTCTTATCATAAACAAGACGTATGTTCCACATGGTATAGGCTCACTGCACAGCACATTTTTCAAAATGTGCTCGAATAGTATCATTGCTTGGAGTACTTCAAGAATGTTGGAAGGTGGGAGTGAATAGCGCTGAGTACGTCTAATCAATATGGAAGTGTTACATCAACTCATTTGCATATCTTTACCTGAGAAGTCATGCTATTCACAGGGCTGGTGACATAGTGTGAAGGATTTTCAGGGTAAACTAATTTTAGGGATCGAATTGGTCCCACATCCATGGGCTGTTCCATTGGCTGCTATAGTTGTGCCAGAAACAGTAACTTCACCTTGTTCATTTGCATATGTGGATGGCTCAGTTGTCGTAGATAAGCAACTCAACTGTCCTATTTTTAGTGGAAACTGACTAATCAATATCTGCAAATGATTGTCCATGCTATTCGGTCGTCTTGTATCGCGTAAGTCCAACAAACAGACTACACAGCTGTTGTGTCGTGAGCATAAAAGGCAGGTGAGGTTAAACAGTAGTATTGCATTGCAACAAGGAAGTCATGTATATCGTAGGCAGAGTAGAGAATAGAAAGTAAACACGATTGTACACCTAGACGGTAGACTGCATCACATACCTACGCAAGCGGTGGCCGGCTAGAGCCTATATATCCAATGGTGAGGGTCATATGACAGATTCCAAGCTGGAATGGACAACGATAAAGACACGGTGACGGGCGCACTGGTGTATCATGAATGATGAATCACTCAAACGGGCTCTCCGCATACAAGCGAACACGATGCCTGCGAGCACGCACAACGAGTCGGATGCGTACGAAACAATCATTTTGTCTGGACGTAACCTATAGAAGGTGGTCGTTATGATTAAATACAGTGTAAAGTAAATAGTCGGGTGGAAATCTTGTGAACAAACTTGTTTTCGACGTCCTCTTCAGACTGAATACAACACATTAAACATGGGAGTAATTCTCAAGCCAGGATTGCGTGGAACCTAATACAGTGTCAATCTAGCGTCATTAAATGGATTATGAACATGATGTCTGTGGGGCCAAGTCACTTGTTGCAGCGACTGCAGGCCATGACAAATTCAGTACTTAAATACTTCAGCGTACACAGATTAGGGTTTTGTGTTCGGATTCTGAAAGCCAAGATACGACATTCCGCATCTCTGGTGTGAACATATGTGACACTATAGATCGACTAAATGCGAAATTGCACTGAAGATCTTCCGTTGTTGTCAGGTCGTCAACCGAGCAGGATGGTGTCACGTATTCTCTCTGACAACGTGCTCAGCAGGAACAAGAAAATGATAAATACAAAATGACATAGCAAAAGTGGGCATTGTGTCTTCAAAATAAAAGCGTCCAATTGACTTAGAGGTGAACGATAGTCTTAGCTGTACAACGTGAGGTCTAGAAACTTCTTGTCTTCGATCTACTCGACAATTCGTCGCTGTAAGGCAGGTTCATGTGGATCATCCTACGCTCGTCACATGATTCACAGTCTTGCGGTTCCCTTGGTCGCAATCCTGGCTTGACAAATATTTCCATGTTTTGTTGTATTTGACCTGAAGACGACACCTTAAACAAGCTTGTTCGTTAAGTTTTGGCTTCTGTTGAAATCTTTGGTTAGATTTGAACAACTGAAGATTAATAGCCTTCGATTTTTGTCATCAAAGGCGTCCGCTAACCATTTCTGAGAAAAACAGGTACGGGAAACAAGTGAATTGTTTGGGCGGCTTACTACAAAATCCACTTGTAGATTCTTGTGGTTTACAGTTGTAACGGTTCCGTACTCTGCGCGAAATCGGTTGGCTCAGTCCTAGCCATCCATTCGCTCCACATGTGGTCAGCAAAACATGTTAACCGTCTCGCTCGCTCACATATCCCTGACCTGTTCTCAAGATAATAGACACATCATGCGCTCCACAGGCCAGTGCGTGTTTCGGCAATCCCTGTCCCCTCTGCACGCATAGGCTCCGCTAGGCGCATTTCATCACAACTCACCCGACAGACAGTGATCTCTTTTGCCCCAACACTGCAAGGATCAAGCAACATGAACGCACATATGCGTGCAACTACTGGGCCACCCCCACGCGCGTTAACTTACAGGCATATGAAGCACGCACATGAAGGCGACTAAGCTCGCAAGGACACCGCAAATTCTGACACCGTGTCTCGGACGGTGAACAAGTCATCAATGCGCAAAGTAATGTACAGATCCACATCGCAGCCACGTGGTCCTGTCCCTGCAATACTACCAATAAACAGCATGCATCTGGATGTTGTTATCTACAATGTTATCATCCTGTTACCCCCGTTACTTTTTAAAGTATTCAACAGTACGAACAAGACGCCTTTAGAATTCGCCCTAAGCGAATTTTACTATTTTAGTTCGAAAATAAGAACGTACATTTTCACATTCAGCGAGTAGCCGGTTAGCGTTTGTGTGGTCAAACGATAGCTTTTCGTTTATTGAAGAGTCGGTTTTCACCGGTCACATGTCACCCGGCTGATAATGTTCGGTTATTTTCGCTCGTCAAATATGCACCGATTAAATGCAGCAATTTGGTCGAGCGATTGAATAACAAGACAGAAATGCATTCATATACACACTCAAACTTAGTGGGCACAACATCCTGAAATAATATTCAAACGCGGCTATACGGTTATGATGATTTGAGAACTTTGTTCCGTTATTCGGGCGATGTTCAGACTCATGGTCGCAGTACAGTCAGTCATTACCTGGACAACACTATGCAAAAGTGCATTGAAAATTACTACAGCCATCCTAATTTTCGATAATGCGAACAAGTATACTGTAACTGGACCTACGGTCTGTGTGCACCTAGGTTGACTATAACAGGTAACAACAGTGAATAACGGACAACAGAGTACACACGATTAAGTCGGAACTTCTCGGCCAAACCAACCACCCATGTAGACAGGAAGAAGACTGACCTATAAACAAGGCTTTGTTATGTTGCTCAGTCTGAGGACATCATGGTCGTTCATATTCACAGGGTTTGTGATAAACAAGAAAACAAGGTCACAAAATGAACCAGACAAAAGTCCAGACAGTACATCGAGACCTCAATCAGGAGACGAGCGCGTAGGCTGGATGCCAAACAATAACAACGAAAGGTCGAGAACGTGTGTGAAAGACGGAGAATCATACATCCGTGCCAACTTTGAAAGTTACTTGAAGTAGTAATGTTTTTGGTTTTTTACAAGGCGAATAAAACGTGTGTGGATAATTGGGGCGGAAACACAAAACTCACAATACGGTCAGTACGAAAATGACAATGATGCCTGTTTAGGTTACAAAGCCGGCTGTACCTCTGCTCACCAGGTTCAGGAATAAACGTGATGATATAAAATGTTATGTAATTTACCCGATGCTGTATACATGAACAATCAATAGAAAAGTGAAGGACAGCAATTGGTAGTTTCGTTGCCGACTGTTGTGGTTGTTTGTTGTCGTGATGTTAACTTGCTGAAGTGTACTGGGCTGATCCGATCGCAGGTTGTTGAACTCTGTAACCAGTCCCGCACTTTTCCCCACAATCTACAATTACATCTCTTGTCCATCTCTTCTGTTCTATGTCCAAACAATTACCGTTGTATTCGGTTAATGAAGACGATGGTCTTTTTATTGACGAGTAATTATGTTTGTTTTGTGTAAACGATGCTAGTTCATTCACTTACTAATGATGTCCGATGTCTTTTACAGTTTCACTGTGAAGTACGACTGTCTGTTTATTACGAATTTGTCGCATCGACGATATTTTCCTATTGGCTGCAAAAGAAATTCAGTTTTGGATGGTTCCTTTCTAGTCTCATTTTTCAAGTCAGTAGTTTGGAAGATCTGATAATTTATAAGAGACCCGGCTCGATAACTAAGCTGGCATAGCACTCGCCACGTCTGACTTCGTTGTTTTTCGCGCTGGTCCGAATCCACCCGAATTCTTAACTGTTCGCAATTGGCTCTCGTGCAATATTATCATCTGCATCCGAAACTATCTCTCGTGTTCTATTGACCCATTAATTTGTTCTCTCGTCGAATAGGTAACTCGTTTCTTGGAAACCCTCATCAACTTCGTTTACTACTGGTTTAACGACTAACTCGTTTTCAGTGCGGTGCTCATCTCACACACCCACTCTGTTTTCGGTCTGATTCTTACCGCACTTTGAACTGCGTTAATCCCACTGTTAAATACTCATTTGATATCACATATTATTCTCCTTGTTGATTCTGCATGGTTGAGGTTCCTATCGAGAATCCCAAATGAGCGTTGATGCATTTATCCTGTTTATTATTGTCCATTTGCTTCATTATAGTCTCTTATCTTTAATAACTGGACAGAATTGGTATACATTTAGCGTCATTTGGGCTATTCGTCGTCAGTCGTTCGTTACAACAACAGTGACCAGTCGTTTGCGTTTGGCAGTGAGATGTGGTCCTGTCGACTGCGCACTGTTGTTCACTTTGGAGGTAAACAATAACACACATATACAAAACAACATGACATACCACGTGGGCACATTAACTCAGATTACAATGTTTTGTCATAAGAATGTACAACCTTTAACCAGACCCTGTATTTACTGACATCGGGCACAAAATTGCGATAGATGAGATCTTCTAAAAAGATAAAACCCAACCATTTCCGGTTGCGCAAATCATCCGAAATACCTTGGAAGAGGGTCCACTGTAGAAAAACCTTGTTGGGCAACAGCAGAGGCTTGCTATTTCAATAATCCGGTGTCCTGTTGTGTCCTCGTCTCGCTATACGTCATTATAAACCTAGTAGATCAATGGGATCCCCGTTCTACCAGTTAACTTGATTTGGTACTCTTAAATAAGCCGTATGTCAGCTCAGCCCTTATTCACCTAAGCCACGAAAGTACAAATCAACCAATCGAAATGTCACAGACCAGTAAACAGGGCAAACCGGACCAAAGTGCTAAAAGCGATCACAACGAAATGCAAACGCTCTCCAGCGGTGTTTACCCAATGCACGTTCGGTTGACTGAAAATCCAGCGAACGAATACGTAGGGTATATCTGTCAATGCACAAAAGTCGATCGAGTTGCAGGAGTTTGACACTAGCTGACAACAGTTAGTTGGAACTGGACAAGCGATCAATAGAAGATCTGGTAAACCAAAAGTTGCACACTAAACAGAACATGAAAACTCAAACACCCAAAGAATCACGGACGAAAACAACTACAGCCTGTTAGAGAATACAACCATCTGGCGTACATTTATGATTTCAAGAAGAGCGACTCCATCCCTACTGTAAACACTCATTTCCCTGGATAACCCGCATCGTAATTGATTATCTCAAAGCTCTGACTATCACACTCCTACATTACTCTGTTGGTTGGTGCCATACGTTCCGGATTAGCTTGTCATGGATGTTAATGCCGACGTAAGCCTCAGCATAACACTTACCACCACCGCCTTGTGCTGCACTCACACACCATGTACCCAACATAAACCTAACAGAATAAGATTAGGAGGCATGTGGGTGTGGCTTTGTGTCCAGCTGACCAACTGTGGCTAACCAGCTGGTAGCCAAGAATGGAAATGGAGACGTTATCTCTCGGGAAATAAAGACAGCAAGACTCCAATGGTACGATATAACCTGACAAGGAAGATATCGATAAAACTGGACAAAAACAGTTTAACATAATAGTAAATATGGTTACACTTTGGATAGGATTACGATGAAAAGCAAAAGGTTAGATTTTGTCTGAAAAACAAACAAAACGTTTTTCGTACGCTGATGAACTAACAATCTCAGACGGCTAGCGCATTCGGGGCCCTAATAGTAGCAAAGCCACTTTGTCACGTTATTTACAAGTCCTTTGCGTACCGCACAATTTCGTTTATGACCACGCAATTGTCGTTCACTGAACCTTCAGATGTCCGTCCAGACTGTAGTCCTCCAATTGGTCCACCTAAATTCTAAGTCCTCTCAAGATCTACAGTCGATATCACAACACCAAAAGCTTACTTAAATACCATTCTGGTATTGCATCTTCTGACGACTAGTAGTTCGCCTAACTGTTTTGAGCTGCTCACGGAACAGTTGTCTTGGATTCCATTAACCGTCCATCCTAAGGACGTGTTTTAGCTGGCGAGGATGAATGAGCATCAGCATGAGTTCAGTCCAGTCCATGCCCGCTCAACTAAGTACTTCAGTGTTGGGAACCAAGTCCGACTACCGAATATCCAAGATGCAGCCTAGACGTTGTAAATAGAAACGGTTCAGATAGCTCACGTTCCGTTGATACGGTGTCCAAGTCTCACTGCCGGACAACAGTAGGGACAGCACCATCAAGCGGTAGACAATTAGCGTAGCAGCCATCTTCAGGCTGTGGTTCTTCCAGACGTCCGAAAGTGGTGTTAGTCCATGTCACACAAATTAGCAGCTCACGGTTTACGGATGGACCTGCGGACAAATTGCTACAGAGATCTGTGTGGTTATCCACGATGTTTTCATTGATGAGGATTCCAGGTGCAGAAATAGCACATGCGCCCGAACAGAAGGTTGAAGGAAATAAAATATATCACTTGTGTTGATATTCACATCAAATTCGGATGTCACAGTCGCGAAAAAGGTGATCAAACTTTGAATTTCCTCTTCGTCATATGCAAATAACCCACTGTCATCTGCAACCAATAGCATGTACATTGTCGAATCACGTAGCCGAGTTGGGGCGCCGAAATGTTGAATATTCAGCAAGCAGCCATCCGTGCATTATTCAACCTCTACACTGTCCTTAGATTTCTGAAGAACAAGTGTATGTATTCAAGTCGGACATAAACCAACTAGGGTTGGGACCATGACACAACCCTGCTTCACGCCGGTGACACTATCGAAGTCATCACAGGTTGACCTACATGATTGCACCTTCACAATCATACTCACATGAAACAATTCGGTTAAGTTGACCGGATTACCTGAACATCTAAACTTACCAACCACGGTCCACAAGGCTTCGTAGTTCACGGAATCAAAGGTCTAGCTGAAATCCAGAAACAGGGCGCACAGTGGCCGGTTTCATTCACGACACTTCCCCTGGATCTGCCGAAGATCGTGTCGATTGTGCGGTTACTCACCTGAACTCTGCACTGCTTCTTAGATCATTGCCTTACAAAAATTCTGCACTGAATCGGTTCGGCAGAGTTATTGTCAGAAAATTTCCAGTGCAGCCCAGCAGACGGATTCCCCGACAACTTTGCTTTGCATGCTACCCTTCCCTTTAAACAAACATACGATCAAAGTATCTCTGAACCCTTGAGGGACTAACTCCTGCTCCCAGATGGACGAAACCAACTGGAAAAAGTTCGCTTCAAAACTGGATGGGCATTCTTCAGAAGTTCTCCTGGTAAACCATTTTTATTTGCAACCTTTCCGTTTCGCATTTATACGATAGCCCTCTGCATCTCTGCCAAGTGTGAAGTGAGAGTGAGTGAAACCTTGACATCTTACGTCAGGCCACTCGCGATCGAATAATCAATGATAGTAGGGCGGTTTAAAAGGCTATCAACTTGCTTGGGCCAAAATTTCATCATTTTCCTTGTTTGCGCGCTCAAAAAGTCAGAGTTCCTGTCAATCAGTGCTACCTCAGAGTGAATGGATATGTTAAAACATACTATCAGTGACTCATAGAAATCCCTTTGTTACTGGCAGTCAGTTAAACTCTGCATCAGCTGAATTCGTTTTATCCATCAGTCATCCTTGCTTCCATGAAACTGTTCCGCCAGTTGGCTGCAAATACTTCGAAATGTGGCCCCACTGTTTTCATTATCTGTGTTCATCATGGAGACAACAAACACTTCATTATTTTATATAGATCGACCACCACGCACAATTGGTC
Source organism: Paragonimus heterotremus (assembly GCA_013368495.1). Lineage (NCBI taxonomy): Eukaryota > Metazoa > Platyhelminthes > Trematoda > Plagiorchiida > Troglotrematidae > Paragonimus > Paragonimus heterotremus. Next base: position 41,736 of record LUCH01002384.1, read on the forward strand.
ACAGCCGTCGCATCCCCACAAACGTTTCAGTTGACCCTTTCCGAACAGTAGAAGCACTAGACACGAGTTTCGCTCTCATTAGAGCTCGCCAGTAGTGCATATCCTTGCCAGTGTCGGGACTAGAACCACAGTCACGCTTTCATGAGGCAACTGTGTTTACCACTGCATCATTTACCTCACATTAGGCCCAAGCGAAAGTGGTTGAGTGTTCACATGCGATAATTCGGTGTAGCAGACGGTCATCGTTCTCACTGACTGGAACAATGTCGTGGGGTCCGAGGACTCTCAGCTAAGCTTTTGAGTCCCAACAACTGGAGTCGCCCGCTGAAGTCACTCAGAACAAACAGTCGGTCATCCACCTATGATAAGCAGATTGTGGTGGACAACTAATCACAGAACTGGTCCTTTGTCTCATCGGCGTGACAGACAGCTAGATCATAACCACTGTAAAATTCGGAAGACTCACTTCGACCGAGCTGCAAGCGCACATATATGACTCAAGGGCTAATAGAGTGTGGTTCGCCTATCACCAAAAAATGGATGTGATCAGTGGCTGCGAAAAGGACACCGTGCTGCTGAGCACAACCTGTCGGGCAACCTACCCAGTAGAATGTGTAAGCAATATCTGCTTGCTGGAGCTTACTTTAGACTGTAGACACTGTCGTATTGAAGGATGCAACATAAATGCTTTAGCGGTCCAATCCTATAACGATTCGTATGGGGAGGCATTTTGGTCGTCGGGTGCTGTGTCGATTCAGCAGCACATATCATGTCACGTCAGATTACGTCCTTAGTCCACGACCACGTCACAAATTAATAGTGTGGTACTTCAGCTTGAGTGGTCGACTCAACAGTTTGACCTGTAAGTCAAAAAGAATCCGGGTTATTCCGGCCCACAGCTTCTGAATCAGAAACTTGGCCTACGAGACGACAGGATATGGTGCTTTCTTGGGCCACTTCACCCAAAGTTAATGATTCAAAAGTCTGACTCATAGAGCAGTGAGAGGCTCATCCAGCTCGTCACCAGATATTGGCTATCCATTGTGACCGCTGCTACGCTCAGGTGATGTATTGTAAGCTACATCAAGCTTCGAGGATCAGTGCGAGTGTTTTGCCGTACAGAATAACACGTCAGCAATCACAGTCAAGCGTTAGCATATCAGAGTGTCTTTTGTTTAAGGGTACATTTTCAGACCACAGTATCAAACTACAAATATAGTGTGATAGTTGGAAATACGCAATAGTAATTGGAAATTAGTATCTGTGCAATTTAATTGTTTATGCAGTAAAACAGCAATAGCACATAATGCTCCGTTATGATTTACAATCATCACATGTATATTTGTTATATCCTCATAGGTTCGTGCCTCCAGGTTTAGTCGCTACTAAACAATTAACAGTGCGAAACTCAGGCCTGTGGGCGTAACTGCTTTTTGTCTGTTCATTCCTATCTGATATGGTTGAACCTGGAAGAACCCTCCGAAGTCCTAATCACCAAAGCCATCCGGAACAAAACACGCGAACCTGATCTCTGCGCAAAGGTTACGGAAACAAATACGCCTGTGATTTCGGTCACGTTGTTTTCTCCGAGTTTTTCGCCGCGATTTTCTTACTGGTTAATTCTTTCCGTTCACTTGACATACATTGCTAAGTTTGACTAATGTCAGTGACATGTTATTAAGATGTTTTGTGTTGCACTTGAACAGCTCAAAATACGCACTTTGAAAACCACAGTTAGGTGTTGGCCTAACCTAGCATCTAGGTTGCAAACATTTCACCACACAACGAGATGAAATTACCAGAGCATAAGTAATTCCGCGTATACGTTTCAGCGTGAGGGTTAGTAAAGCGTAATGGATGCCTGCTTATATATACTGGAACAAATTGACCTTCTGACCTGAATTCGGTTTGACAAATTTGGTCGTTGGCCGATTTGTGTTATATTTGAACTTTGACCTGAGGTTTGATTGGTTATTTCCCACACCTCTTGAGCCCTTTACCTAGAGTCTGATTGGCTGCTTTCTGTTGTTGTTGAACGCTCTTCTAAATCGTTAACCCGAGCTACGAACACCACTACCACTGGTCTCAGCTATCATTTCTCAGTTTTCGTGTCGGCGGCGTACAATAATTGGTAACGAGGACGGTTACTCAGTCTGCACTCACAGAGGTTGCTGGTTTAAGAAGAGCAGCACCAAACGAAAAGATTCAATTTGAACACTGCAGACACATCAGTCTCTTGGGTTATAACGGCGGATGTCGAATTCAAACATGAGATACCGGGATCTCTTTCCCCTGGGAGCTTTGGATTTATCCATGATACTGATGACAAAACTCATTGGGTTGAACATATACGATATGGAGGAGATTTTCCGGTTGCTACCAGATGTTTAAGAGGCAAGCTGGAACACGGCTGTTTATGAAAAATGACAGCAACGGAACATGGTCCTCAGTACATCAATCGTTTACTAAGTTACCCTGGCGATTTCACTTTTGAGGGCGTTTTGACGCTTTCTTGGCACCACTTTCGTAAATGGACGTCGATCCTCAGCCTTCCATACAACTACTCCAAAATATCTCAACGAATGAAGAATGCTGCCATGTCATAACAAGGAGAAGTTAGTTTAGAATAGGAACTCTTTCAGGCTAGTCAGACGACCGACAGTTCAGGACAGTAGTATACCTCGCAACAGCATTCCAACTGCATGCTTTAGATTTCGAAATGCCCTACCAACAAAATTCTGCCTGTTAGGAAAATTTTCTATGCAGGACTTTACAAATTAATGCCCGCGAATGAGCAGCCTAAACCATGGTGTACAAATGCCCCAACGTGTGTTTTACGTCGTCAACGTGTCTGGTTTAGTTGTAAACAGGTTGGAAAAACAAAGTCGATAATCAGAATAGTCACAGTGTGGTAAAGTGAGTCAATTTTATCTCCTTATTCTATAGGCTATTTGATAGAAACTAACTTACTTTGTTCACCAACTCACAGATGTCATGAGGTTACCCTAGCAACGTTATTTTCCAAGTAAGAACTCATGAAACAAAAGGGCTTTCTCGTCGTCAGTGAACTCACAATGTCGTGATAGATTATTAATTGTCTACTCATCTTAGTTCGTAGGCGCTTAACGAATTTGATAATCCCGCGTCTTCATTCACCAGTTTAGAAACATAGCATGTTATCACAGTTTGCCACTCGATGATGCACGTGAAACATGATTAACTCAGGTCATGACTGTGTGTGGGTGACCTTGAAGCAGCTGATTAATGGTTGTTAAACTCAGCATCACCAGGTCTGCAACGAACTGCGAGCTTGACCGTCAGACTTGTTTCAGTGGGTTGAACGTTTTACGATGCATAGTAGTTATGAGCAAGAGTTCTGCTGAGACTGCTAGTGGGCTTGCTCAAATCAAACCAAGCTACGCTCAAAATGCCTTCGTTTACTAACTTGGTTTGATTTTCGTATGAATTTTGTACAATCCAATAGGTGGTAGGGATGGTAACTGTGAGATAACTTAGCGACAACGGTACTGTCTAATAATCATACATTCCTGAGTTCGAGCTCGCTTTCCGTGATCAATCTTAATTGACTATCACAAACTTCTAGTCTACATGCAACCTTGTAATACCAGCTTCCCAAACTATTACATCCTTCCGTAGACATGCCACGTTCTGATGATGCACTTGATCGTTGACATGTAATACACATCTTGCATCAAAACCGTTGAAATCAGGCAAACTTTTTGTCACACTCACTCAGTACCAGATCGATACGGCCCCAGTGACACAGAAAACATACACCACAGAACAACTGACTATATGGTTCTTGTAACTTTAGGCGTGTAGCTTCATTCTTCCTCGCATTGTACTAATCAGTAATTGATCATCTATCAGTGAGGTGCAGTGTTTCCTCAAATTAAAATTACACACGACTGGTTAGTGTATCAACTTCGTGACCCTGAAATGTCAGGTTATCAGTAGATAGAGAGATATACAATGAAAATAAAACTTGTAGATGTTTGAGTAGAATGTGCAAATCACATCCTAAATATGTTAAGTTTGGATCACAATAAGTTGGCTTCTTCAGCGTGTACATATGAGTAACTTTGGAGCATGGTCATAATAACATGGGCAGCAAATGTTTCTTTTGCATCTATGGCAGAGTATTAACTCTAATACAATAGAGGTTTGTATGGTGCGTTTTTTGTTGCGTATTCTGCCACTCATTAACACTCATAAAATGAAGTCCCGGTTGACATGATTTTCCTGTTCGCATGTGAAAACACGTGTGAAAACATACATCTCAATGGAGCTAACTTTAAAAGATCATAAACTTATACATTTTTAACATAATTTTACATAATTTTTAAGCCACATTTATACCTGATGCATAAAATAATCGTCTTACACTTATACCCACTTTTAAACTGCTCACTTCTATAGATTATTCTCAGTAACGTCATTTTCTTTTTTTCCCTCTCTCTCTCGAATTGTGAAAAAAAGTTGTCCTTCAGTATCGTTTCAATTAGTTTAGTGAGAAGGAGCTATCATGCTATATTACTCACACCACTGGTATTCGGTATTGGGACCAGAGCATACAATTTGACATGTAAGTAGCGGGAGGAAAATACAAGAAGAAACATCGGAATGCGGCATCGCATGAAATGGCTCTTGGTACGTGAAAGAAGGGAAAGGAACTGAGAATTGGTGTTTGTGACATTTGTGACGGTCTGGGCCCAGTACCGTGCGCAGATGAGTGTTTTGTTTGTTGTCACGTTGAAACGCATAACCCATGTGTTGCTTTCCTGAATAGGTAACCCTCGCGACATCCGTGTTCTTGGCTCGCAACATAAGTAGGTCTTCGTATATGAGTAGAGCGACACTCAGGTTGAGACCTTATGAAGGTTTAGTCACACATGACTACTTTGAGCTAGTGACATTTTCTGCATTAGACTGTTGAACAAGTCGACCGTCATAACGTTGTCCAATTGATTCAGTAGCCCACGTTTAGGTCGAACTGCTGGGTTATCGAGCAGGAACCAACTAGTTAATAGGTCCAATTCGAGCGAATGAAGATATGGCCGCATGATGGACAAATTTTGACTTACTGTCAACTTCTGAGAGAAATTTATTGTGATATTCAGTTGGTTTATTGGACATACATGTAACTAAACAGTATATGGATTTAAGTGGCATCTAACTGCTCACTAATGGTTAGGGGAGACTGAGATGTGCAAGTAGTTCTCCAATTTGGTGCAGTGTGCATTCTCAAGTGGCATTGCTACCGCAGCACATACACAATCAAAAGATCTATGGTGTGTTTTCAGAGTTTGTCCTGGTGATGGTCGATGCAAACGCAGGTTGTCCCAGAGGTGTGAACTCAGATACGAAATCCGGAGTCCGAACGAAATGCCTTCCCTAACGTACAGGGCTCCTAACCGAGTCGGGTGAGTGGACGTACATGACAAACCGCAGTGAACATGGCGAAGCTAGCTGGCGGGGATATGTGTCCACTTGTTATGTCGAAGTATTGTAGAAAACTGACAAACGCACTTCATAGTAATCCTTCATAGGACTATTCAGTAGCATATGACTTTATCCCGGTAAAATGTTCTCACATTTTTTAATGGGGATTATCAAATAAAATTTGGTCCACAACTTCCTGATAAGATGAGTCATTTTGTAGAGAGAATTCGTTGCCGCTTTCCAGGTATGATGAAAAGTTTTGCAGTCAGATAGATTTTTCATCCGGTCTCGTCCAGAGGAGCCGCTAGACTGGAGTTTCCCAATTGGTTATCCTCGTAGTAACGGTCTTCCACACGACACGGGTTGGGACTCCAGCTATGCTTGCATGAGGGAACCGTTTTAATCACGGCACCACTGACATCACATTAGGTACTGTTAAAGCATCACGAGTAAACGCTCACATATGAGTAACACTCAGGTTATCGGATCGATTCCAAGGGAGACAATAACCTTTTCTTTAACCCCACTAAATGACATTACGTTTGGAGCGTCTCAGTTAACTTTTAGAAATTACAGAATTCATTTGACTCGCTGAACAAACAAATAATTACTGCCAAGTTGTTATATCAGAATATGATCCATTGCACGGCTCCCAGTCGTGACAAGGGTACGCACTCTTAACAAGCACTGGCAAGAGCAAAACTCGACTCTAGCTATTTTTCCTTACGTGGATAATGTGGGAAGTCTATCAGAATAGGGCGGCCGAGATCAACTGTGGATGGTGTTCAAACAAACTTTCCAACTACTCACTAGTAATGAGGAGTGTAACGGTAAAAAGTTAATAACCGAATAATTTGATTGTGAGCTACATCTGCGGACGCTTATTCTGTGTTTTTAATATTTTGTCAGTTTAACGCGCTTAATTTTGTGTGTCTTCTCATTGCCATTCCGAGACCAAATTTCGCTGCTAAACATACATGTCAGTGGAAATTTGACCTGGCGCACTATTTATTTGTATGTTTTAAGACGCTTGCTCGAGACAAGGGATGGTCAGTGTTCTGTAACGTGACGTTTGTTATACCATCCTGTCCTGGTCTGTTTTTTGTCGTTTCTAAGGCCCATCCACTAGCTTCTCCTGTTCATCATACTACCAACTCAATTGGATAGCTCGTCAAACCTTAAAGTAGGCATTTCCGCTCAGAATCCATTCACCCAAATGTCACCGTCAGTATATGCACATATGTTCTATTTTTAACAGTACTGGACGAAACCCGATGTGAAGGGCTAAATGTATCAAGAGAATAGAATAAAATAGTTGATTGTCAACATTCTATAGCTTTTGCTGACTACAGTGAGGCCACGGAGTTCACTTCATCATGACATTGTAGCAATTGGCTGTGAAGCATAGAGTAGACTGCTTCTTATAATGACAATTGTTAAGACGTTTTAATGTTGGATGTTGGATATTTAAACATCCCTTCAATTTCTACCGCGGTCTAGTCAGGTTTTTTTTTACCATTGTGCGACAGTTAACCATCGATATGATCGATTGATGTATTTGTTAACTGTCATGGCAATGATGATATGTCAATATAATGGATATCCCGACGTAATGAAATTGTTTGCGTTGTACTAAAAAGGTCCACTTCGCGAACAAGCTGTGCAGTTTATCTCGGATGCAATGGAGTCTATAGGCCAGTGTAAGTGTTAAAAGAATTAAATGAGTTAGTATCTACAAGTTTCAGTACTTGCCATTATTATAGTAGGATCTGTGATACAAGGTCATGCGGTGAGTATACCTGATAAGTGACAAGAACCAGAAATTTGGTTGTGTGCTTCCAGTGAAGTTTGACTACCAAACATGTATTACTTATCTAAGCATACTACATAACGTTACAGCACCCATCTTGTTACAAGTACAATTTGACGTTGTTTTTAAAGCGATGCGTTAATAATGTGAAATGATATAACTAACAGACATTTAGATCGTAAAATTCGGAGGAAATTTTCCCACACGGCCCCACTTTCGATACCTGTTACCAGTGTAGCACCTTATGCTTGACAGCTACCAATTGTTCAACTAGCATGGACCATCGAATTTTGATGTGTATTCTCTGAGCTGTAAAATAATGATTCCCCGAGTAGATTCTGGTAACTTATAGCTTTTTTATGAGGCCACTCTCTACAGGACGCCGTCTTCTCTAGGCGCTTCAGATGGTGCACAGTCAGTAACCAGAGTATGCCCACGGAAATACACACAGAATGTTAGTGTGCACAAGAAAGTGCCACAGAATATATTCCAAAGAGCTTCGTGAATCTGAGGAGCTTTCCCAATATTCTGCTTCTACATTTAAAACGATCAGTTTGCAATAAAGTGTGCAACTTTAAAGAACATGCCTCTCTAGTTTCAACCGTTGAAACGCCGCGTATTCATTCACAGGTTATGTTATTTCACGGCTGCAAATAAGGTGAGCCGGTGGAAATCGGATAAACGTTTCTACCCAGATAAAAAACCTAGTGACTCTTAGAGCCCGACCTTCAAGGCCGGAAAAAAGCAATGTGATTATTTTCACAACGAAATGTCTGAGACCAGCTGTCAGTCAGATTGCCTTCTGAAGCTAACGTATCAGCCCTTAAGCAACTGAACAAACCATTCTAATTTGGGAATCAGCTGTCCCGTCCACATGGACTCTTCAGTCAGCTCCTGTCGAAAAGAATCACTGTGTTTGAATTTCACTCTCGTTGGAGCTCGTCAGTGATGAACATCCTTGCGACAGTTTATTCTAGAATTTCCACTATAACTTCATGAAACAGCTGTGTAGACCACCATGCCAGTTACCTCACGGTAGACACGACTGCACTACCATGGTTGACGGCTTCCGTTTCGGATCGGCAGGTCACAGTCACCGAAGCCAAAAGACACCTGCCCTTAGTCATCACCACAAATGGCTTGAGCTGTGTCACTTGTGGTACCACTCACACACCACATATCCAGAATGCACCTGAAGGAATAAGACCAGGAGGCATGTGAGTGAGGTCTTCGTGTCCAGCCACCTAATGCTGGCTAGCCAATTAGCAGACTAGCACGAAACTGAAACCCTTATCTCTCGATAGATAAACAGAGAGAGAGTGTGTGTGTGTAATGACAAGATCTAAACTAACGAGAAATCGTTAAAACTATAATGCATGAGATATTCCAGTACAGGAGTACATGGTAGTGCATTCTGGAGAGGATATGAAGGAAATGCAAAGTGCAACGTTGGACTAGAAAAAAGCAGACGAAAAATTCACCAGACAGTACTGTGACGAAGCTAAAGAAAATGAAAGATAGATTACAAACATCCAGGTTTTTGAAACGGGGAGAGAATGAGTTCCAAACAACTGTGGTGGTTAGTTGATGTGAACAATAAAAATAGGTGTAACTGAGTTAAACCATTTGACTCTAGAATACCCGTTGTCCCTTGACCGACAATGTACTATGAGTACGTGAATGACCTAATAGTCCGGGGCTGACAGCGCCTTCGTGGCCGCCATACAGTCCTGTCACCATGATCTACGCCACCGATGGTTCACCTGCGTACTGCGCAATAACTGCTCACTAAACTTATGGATTATATTTCTCCAGATCGTCCGGCTCAACACTGTCTTCCCAACATCTAAAATCAATGTTGCAGCGCGAGAGACTTACCTGGATAACATCCTGGTTTCTCCGTTTTTGACCATCAGGATTTCACTTACCTGATTTCAGTTGTTCGTAAAGCAGCTGCATTGGAATGCAGTCGTCGCCCATCCGAAGGACGTGATTTAGCCAACGAAGCTGATTAAGTAACAGCATGGCTTCCATCCCGTCCATGTCCGCTCGCCCCAGTACCTACGTGTTTGGAGTCGAATATCCAGGATGAATCTTAGACATTGCAAATAGAAACGACTCAGATAGCGCGCCGTCATCTGTGAACAGAAGCATTCGCAGTGTTAAGGTATGCAGCCGGTTCGGAGTGCCCGTGCGTCGAATTCTGATTAGGCGCCCATCCGTCTTGTACTCAATTTCAACGCCGTTCTTCGCTCACTTCTGAAGAACAGTTGTTAGCATGGCAGCCAAATATAAACTAAATAAGGCTGAGGATATGACACAACTCTGCTTCACGTCAGTGACAATATGTGAATCATCACAATTTGGTCCACACGACTGCACCTTCGGCTTCATACCCACATGCCATATTCTAATCAAGTTGACGAACCTGCTTAGACATCCAGCTTTGCCAAGACTGTCTATAATGCCTACGAGATCAAACGCAGGACACATAGTGGCCGATTACTATCATGACACTTCCTCCGGATCCGTCTCGGTGACTTCTCCTGTGATCTCTTCCTTGAGATGTTGCTACATATCCTCTGGGATAGTGGATAAAGGAGGGTCTTTTAAACGAGCCGCAACTACACGTTAAAAGGCAGTCCTTGCCTCGTAGTTCTTCAGTCGTTTGACATCTAATGTTTGCCGCTGTTCGGATGACGTATAATAAAGTGGCTCGCATACATGGGTAAGCAATATTGGTCCTGACCAGCCTATGATCTATGTTACATTCATCCCCGCGCATCTCTTGCGCCACGGCGCCATCACGCAATCAGACAAATGATGATTAATGTATGGGTGTGTCCACGCCGTGATGCTGCTCGCATCCATTTGGAGTCGAGGGTGTTTGATAACCAGCTGGTGAGTAGCACACAGGTGAAGCAGACCATCACCATTCTTGTTAAATGGACCAATGCCGTCGGGCCAGATGGCTGTCGGCTACGGAGTCGCGTCCAGCTGGAGCGATCAACTCACCCAAAGCAAACAGTCGGTCACTTACTGATGTCGACCGGATTGTGGCGGACAGCTGAACGTACGACTAATCCTTTATGTCTTCAGTGTAACACATATCTGAACGATGAACACTTACAAATGCGGCACACTTATCTTGCGGGCCCATGGACATGAATTGACGAATGATGTCGTGCAACTCATCCATAATCTAACCATTGGTGCAGACGGTGAATGCGAACCAGTCACCATGCTCCTGCGCCCTGTCAGTCGGATAACCTGTCTACTAGATGTACTTAGTATCTGCTTCTCGGGGCTCATCTCGGTCTGCAAGCCTTGTCTCACTCAAGGCTGCTACCTCGATGCCACTGTGACGCAGTTCGATCTCGATCATGGCGGTGCGCCACTCTGGCCGTCGTGTGGGGCTGCATCGATCCAGTCGGGTGCGAAAGCTCCAGGTTCCAACACAGAGCGTCTTGTGTCCCCAAACGTGTCTCAAGCTGGTCGTCCTGTTACTGAGATTCGAGTGAGCATTGTCTTCTCTATGATTCGTGCTGAAGAGGTCATTACTGGAGGGGGAGAGTTTGGTAGTAGCATATTTTCGCCTTTCCACCCTGCTTAAACAGGTTTATCATGTGCGACGACCGATTCATTATGGTATTTGTTTTATACTGTGATGTTGTGGTTTGTATATGTTTTATATACTGCCAGGACACCCAAACCCAGATAGGAGAGCGGTTAGGGTAATTTGCGATTTGGACTATCGGACACAAATATTATCTCGTTCATGGTTTCACATGGTAATCGGTCACGAACAATGCCAAATCAGACGATTCTCTTATACGTGTTCATGCAGATGAAACGTCTGAAACGCAACAAGAATAGACACAACACATTGGGCTCCAATTCCGTCACGCAACCTAAACCATACACGACCTCATTGAGAGGATTTTTCACTCGAAAATTTGTACAGCCTCAGCTGGCCAACAAATTACATGCCAACGTTTACCCTCATATCCACCCATCAGTCCGTCACACGCCTTAAGCCTCCAATGTTCAACTGGTGATCCACACCAGTTAAAAGCATTTCTATTGTACTACCAAGATTTCGAATAGTCCAAACATTTCGTTATCTAGTTTTGTTATTCACCTATATGTGATACACCACTGTTTGCACGTTATGTAAATATATATAAATTTTCTCCACTTGTATGTAACTTTGACGCCAATAATTGGTGAGCCCGACGTGATCCGAACACGTGATCTTCGCATCTGGTGTCCTGTTAACCTGATACTTACAGGTGAAACCCACAACATACATCAGCATATGGTAAAACTGAAAATGTGAATGATTATCAGATAGTGCCGAGAAACAAGGTCGGTATCTAAAGCTCCTAAGCTGATTGAGGGAAACTTTACGACCACTCTAATCTTTTCGATAACCAAACTCATCAAAAGCACGGTGCACTCGTTAACAATTGACTGAACCGCCTCAAACTCTGAATTGTCATAAGCTAACGCTCAGTTACATTCACTGATGTTCAACTTATATAAACCAAAATTTCTCACTACTCACTAGAAATTCTAACGTTGTTCAATGGATCACAACCATGTTAATGTCGATCAGAGATTACAAATGATTATCATAAACCGATTCATCCATCAGTTGTATGAAGTCAGGTGTTTTAGAGCAACGTGGTTTCATATGGACGTCATTTGATTTGATAGCTGTTTAATTTTATCCTAGTGATTTGCTAAGAGCCTCGTTTGTCGTTGACCTCAACTGTATCACAAATACCCTGTTACGGCTGACAGTTGACGTAAACTCGTATGAATATAATTATACTTTTGGGTCTTTGAGACTGATGTGGTGAATGTTCACTTCACTTCCCAAAAATGTTATTGTTACCACTTACGTCATCGAGCTCTTATTAAGTTGTTCACTTGCATCGTAGGGTTATTTAAATGAGTATACGTCGTGGTCTGTGTCACAGTGTCATAGCGAGACTCGTTCAACTGCACAGCATATTCTATTCACATATTCAGGACATCTGCAGGAGCAACTACTAAATACCTGTTGGCCCGAGCGGAGAATTCAGAGTTGTTTATGTGGGAGTTCATTGTTTGAGTAATTTATGTATTGACCCAGGCGTGAACCGGTTGGTTTTCCATTCACAAACCTGACGTCAGAATAAGAATTTCTGTTAACCATTGTGACAGTCGAAGGTGAGCAACATTTGATGTGAGATGGGCGTTTGGAACTGTGGTCAACCTACAAAATTGCATACTGCATGACTCATTAAAATATTCGGATGTCAAAGATTCTGTCAAGCATCATATGAAGACGATGAACAAGATTATTGTTGATTCACTTTGATAAGACCACATCTGACTGCTAAATGCGAGTGACGGATCGATATTGACAGAACGAAATATTGTTGTCACGTAACTTAAATGACACCAGTAGACTAACTCGTCCAGTTATCAAATGTTGCAGACCGCAGTGAAGTCAATGGTTTAATACTATACTACATGGAACCGTAATGGAAAAATTTGAACAAAGCAGTGAGAAGACGGACGATGATAGATGGTAGCATTTTGTATTACCTCTTCAGTATCAAATAACAATAACCAGGAACATATATATATGACATTGTTGGAGTAGGGGTTGACGAAAGAAAATAGCAAGTTAGGTGGAGAACAACAGTGCAAAACTATTAGGTTCACAGGGGTCTACGGTTTACATACAATTGTTTTTCATATGGATTGAACATCACCCACAATTGATCGCAGCTGTCGCATTCCCATAGACTTTCCAGTCAGCCTCTTTCGAACAGCAGAAGCACTAGACTCGAGTTTCGCTCTCATTAAAGCTCATCAGGAGTACAGCATATCACCGCCACTGCCGGGACTAGAACTCCGGTCACGCTGTTCATGAAGCAACCGTGTTTACCACTGCTCCACTGACCACAAATTAGGTACGACCGAATTATCATATGTAAACCCTCAGCCACTTTCGTATGTGAGTAATGATCAGCTTACCCCATCGTCTCGAGAGGAAGCAGTTACTGTCTGTTGACTCCAATCGATAACCCCGCGATTAGGACTTCCTAGACAGGTCGAAATCTCCGATCTCATTAAACCTGCTAGGCGGTAATTGATTGCCAATTACTGTGGCCAAGTCCATTTCCCATATAAAAATCTGAAAGTTGCCCTGTAGGGATAATGAAATCTGTTGTCTGTGTACCAATAGAAGCGCACTTCCTCTCTCCGGAAGCTATGCTTATACCAACTTCATGCGCCAGATCCATCAGAACTCAATATTTTTCCATTAGTCAAACCTGTAAAATGTAGACGATGGGTTCAAAGGGACACTTTTGGAATCCACAATAAGAGGAGCATAATCAGTTGATGTTTCAGTGGATTTTTTAAAATTATGATCCAACCTTGATTTGCTGTTTGGCGTCCATTGCACAGTTCCCGTTTGGACATTCTGCCCTACTTAATGTTCGTACTCTGCTTTGCCTTGATAAGACTAATAATCTCCTTTAGTTTCGCCCACACTATGCCCGTTTGTCTCTTCAAACAGCACAAAGCAGCATTTCCAGATCTCTGGAGTCTATTAAAGGTTTATCGCAAATCTAATCTACATCAGTCGGTCAGTCGATCTGATCATGGCATAACATCATATACAGCGCTGGTCATGTGATGTTTTGTCACATGATAAAGAATTCAGTCACGACGCCTGATGTTCACGTGATCATCTAAAGTTGGACCAATGCGTCGGCCTGAATGCACCAGTCAACTGTACAGTCCGTTTAATATTAACCCATTCATTTTTCACACTCGTGGGTGCTTACTTGTCTGTGAAGTCTATTCAGATAAAATTCAGCCGAATGCCCTCTAACAGCGTTTGTTATTGTGAAATGTGGTTATTATTGTCTACCTAGTGAGAAGGCCGTTGCTAAACGATGAGTTGGTCGCATTATTTTGCCACAGGGAGTATATACAGTTCCCCTCTATTGATACCTATTGCCAGTGACTGTGTGTAATTAACCGATGAAGTGTTTTTAAAGCGGCTTATCTATATCGAACCGTGTATTATAAACGACGCTTTTCTTTACCTAATCGTAATTACTTTCACAGTGCGGTGATTAACTCGAAACCGATCTCATTAACACTTGAAGTGCATTGGGGGTAAAGAATGACCCAGATGAATGGATTATTAATTCTGTTCTATTGTGTATGTTAACTAGGATAGCGTAAGTGACTGTACGGTTAATCACACGAGGCTCTTGTTGAGCTTCTAGATATGACTAGTCCATCATCATTGTTATGAAGTTACTGGCACGAATTGTAAAGTCTGGCTCAGAAATGGAGATGCATCACGGATTAAGTCTTACAAGAACACAGCTCAAGTCTAGTGCTTTCTTTCGAAGTCGGTTAGTCAAGAGGTTTATGTGAATGTTAATTTTGCGAACACATGTGGGTGTTGTTCAATTTGTAAGAATCTGCTTGCAAGAATTAATCCTTACGTACACAGTATGGTTGAGCTATTCGATTAGGATGGTTTGAGAAACAATGAGCTGATTTCGCCAGAGGATGAACTGCCTAGGCTCTGGTGATAGATAACACGTTTAACAAGAGCAAGAATGGACCAAACTTCATATCGCAGTGTAAAGACGCTGAATTAGCTGACAGGCTCAGTCTGAGGGGATTAGATAGAAAGAATTACAATCGGAACAGTTTATGGAAGGACTGACCCTATGAAACGAGTGGGTACACGATAATTACTAAGCAATTGTTTGGGATACACTACTTTTAATCAATCTGAGTGAAGTAGCAAGGTTAGACTGAAGCAAGATGCTGCCTTCATAGTTAACAACCTGGATAGTGTGGTATCATTTACGTAATCATAAACTTGTCAGATTGTCAACTTTCAACTAGACAATGCTCATCACACGATACCAAAAACGTGGCTAACTGCCCGATGAAAATAACTTAGATATAGTGATTGGCATTCACTCTCAATCTTATGCCACTTGTGAACCTTTGAGAACTAACGGTTACACCAGTATGCAGAATAACTTCAACATGTAAATGAGCAGAAAAACTGAGAGTTATTCTATCATTAATATATGAAAAAGTATTGCTGCGTTTAAATAACATGCCACAAACAATCCAAAACGGAATAAACACATAATCTGACGAGATAAATTCATTTACTGCGCTGCGGTGACTTTTCACGATATTTTCCTAGTCGGCAGAAGTACAGTGAACATACGCCAAGGAAACTTCAAATATCCTGATGAGAACTGGCCTTATGTTGCACACTTCGAACTATGAGCTTTTAGTCCGTAAGTGAATGAGTTATCGGTAAAAGTGTTGTTTTGTCTGAAGGTTGATACTTTAGCGTGCAATCTCGTTTTCAGTACCAAAGAACATCCATCCAAATGAATGGAAAGATGCAAAATAAGGTTTGAAATCAAAGTCACCTACTATCTTAATTGTCAATATTGTTAGACAGTGAAGTCCTAAAGTGGATGTTCTTGACTCCGGTCGTGGCTTTTCGGTTCAGCTGTCACAACACATGCCGCTTAGGGACATGCGGTCCTAATCAAGCTGAAGCCCGGATTTTTCACAAATGAACTACTTCATACTTGATAAATTCGTCATACTATTCACCGGTAGTAAAATTATGATACTCAGTAACGGCACTGGTGGTGCTGGCTGTCCGAACTACTCTCGCCATGGCAATCCATCTCCTGACTGATTTATTTGACGCCGAATGTACAGTCAATGAAGTACTAGTGTGAAATTTTCGGGTTCCTGGTTGGGCTCCGTAGTTCAGCTGGCATAGTACATGTCGCGTTAACGGCGCGCGGCTCCCGTCTTTTGCTCGAATTCAGTCGAAATCCGGATTTTTCACAAACAGCTCATTTCGCAATTGACAAGCTTTCCATACTGATCACTGGCAATAGTGACTCATGTATTATCTGCATGACAATGACCGTTTAACGTGGATCCATCTAGTTACGTCAGACGTTATATATTCTGAGCTACATACTTACGATCAATCTGAAGTAGCACACATGTGGCAACATCAGATAAGTCATATTAAATATACACAACATTCCTTTGATACAAGAGCATGTACAGTTTGGAATGATGCGTTCGAAACTGTCTTGATAACATCATGAGCAGGTGACTTTAGGCGAATTCTTGGTGCATACACTCAGGCTGTTATTTCAAGTCACCGAGTGATGTGGTACACTAACTCTAATGCATTTGCTGTTGTGGATGAACTACTCTTATGCATGACTCCCTTTGTCGGAGTTAGACTACATTCTGTAGCCAGATTTCAATTCATTTTATTATACTTCATAGTCTTACGATCGTTACTATTTCCAAAACCGAAATCCTGTTTTTCTCTACTACTCAATGTTCTTTTGTTGCTGTTCATCACAATTTCAGGCGTACATGAGCACCTTAAGCTTTTGCTGACTGAAAACCACTCAGTGACTCTAATATTTCAATCGAAGTGAACCAGCCAAAATGTTTATATGTGAATGCGAACCCAAGGACCAAACGCTTGTGGCGTGTAGCTTAATGTAACGGGCAACGGAGTGAAGGCATAGGATGGCGTTCCTTTACAGGACGGAGCTAAGGCAAGAATCCAGAATGGTAATAAAAACTGGCAGGCATGAGCCAGAGTTTCAGTAAGTGGTGTGCACAGTCACAAGCCAAGTTGGTGTCATTCACACCACAGTACGCTACGTTACACCGAAACATTTCAGATTTGTAGCCCATGGCATGAAATGGTGGCATTGTCAAGGTCGTACGTCTAGACGAGCTGCTTGTGACGTGAGACCAGAATGTGAAGCTATACACAATCACTGTTGAGCGGTCCTCACGTGCATACATTTGCAGTAACCCCAGACAATTGTCACGCACGCACGCAAGCACATCCAGGCATATCTCAAGCTTTAGCTCAGGATGCATAATTTAATGCATTGTCTTCGCCTTGGCTGACAAGACAACAAGACCGTTCACACATGTGAACACAACTAACCTGGGTCCCTTGAGCACTGGTGAACAGACACAGCTGCCGTGCTCACTGCGATACTTACGTTTTCTTCCCATGGATCATTACATAAAAATCCACAGAACGTTTCACCAACACACCCACAGATTCCCGCTCTGCATTTTATTCGAATTATCGGTGTAAGTGCACTGAATTTATTTGGTTATCATTTATATCGCAATTTCTTTGCAAACCCTTTTTATGCTACTTAACTGTTTAACGACTTTTCCAATAATGTTTACTAAAACCCGTTCGTCAATAATCAATAAAAATATTGTTTGTACGGTGAAGTCAATAGCGTCCAAAATAAGCAACACTGAAATATACGTCCAGAAGCTGTCTGATACTTCGAGGCAACTGTGATTCCCATTGGCTCCAATATTTAGTGTAAAGATAGGGTACTTGATTTGAATGATCAGTTTAGAGGACATCACATTTCAGTGTAAGATAGTCCGTGGTCAGATGTCGAGGTCAAACAAGTAAGACTTCAGATATCTATGGATGCATTGGGCCCGTCGACTAAGTGACGACATCTCACTGGTCGGATATGGCACGGCCGTTCAGCTGACATTATCGAGTTAACGTTGAGAACTCCTCGGCTTTGTGATCAGCGACTAGTCAATCGCACGTAGTCATGTTAAACAGCCCTTTCTGTTCGTCACTAGTTCGGTCAGCGAACTGATGGTCTACCCCGCCGGTCTGCTCTCCCATTTCTGGTCTTTCGGTCGATTACAGGCGTGCACAGTTGAACCATGAAACAAAAGCTAGCCTGGTTAACAAGCTTACATTACACTCATGGCCTTCATACACATTGGTGCTCGTCACTATCCGATCGTCGAAAACAGACAATCTTGCAACTCACTCCAATTTACCTTCGGGTGCACACTATAAGGTGGATACCGTATGTGTTGAATTCAACCTTTCATGCCATATCTTCCCCCTAATCATAGCTGACAGACCGGTGACTGATTTTCGGAGACGTGAAGGTATTTTCCTCCTCTCCCCCCATCATCTTCTGCGTTCATCATGTCTGTTTGTGTTAGACTTGTTGTGATCGCTTAATGATGCATGCCCCCCCAAAGTGCACGATCGGTTACAATGAAATTCGTAAAAGTGGCAAGACTGCACACTGTCTTCAGTGTAAGACACAATTCCACACAACATGCGGACTGGTTCTACTGTCAATATACAGGACTTTAAAAGAGAACTCATCTGAAAATCTGTGGTAGGCACGTTCAAACTGTTTAGTTGCCGTCATCCCATATTAGAACCGGAGTGTACAACAGAGCCTGTATGCAATGAGTACCCCACCTGTCACATTACTAAAAATGGGTACTGCCTAGTTGAATCAATGAAAGATTTCCCAATCAGAAACGGGTAAGTAGTGAGCGACTAGTAATCCCATGACTGACTGATTATCTGTTGCTAGTGCGAAACCCAGGCCTCGCCTGTGGTGACTCTTTCCTCAAGTGGGTCCTTTGAGTCTTATTTCGTTGGTCTCAATCGCATCTTTTTGAACTGACCTCTGTGGCTGACACATTTTCGAGAACCAGCCTGCTGACCTGGTCAGGTGTTCGCCCAATTTGCTAACCGCGGTGACACATTTCGATTGATACCTCATCACGGTTCGGCGTTTGTGACCTTCTGCTCCATAATTCGAACGAAAAGCTGACGTAAGTAATCCGCCATATTTATCCGTCGTACACCCGACACAGCTGGCGAGTGCAAACTGTTTCAACGCTACTGGTGTTGATACCATCCTCGTTTGCACACACACACACACACACACACACACACACACACACACACACACACACAGAGACCTTAACCCGTTTGCGGTTTGGAACCGTTACTAGTCAGGAACACTGTCAAATCAATAAACCAGCAAGTCCAGTTGTGTTGAAACCAGGAGATCACAACACATCATGCATTAACTCCGTCACACCAGCTAGACGCAACACGGTCCTGTTGAGAGGAGTCTATTAACTTCATCTAGCTAACGAGTTACAAGCTAAGAGCAATTTTCACATCAACTCGTCCTCCCGCCTTACGTCACATGTTTCCAATGGTTCAATCAAGGATTTCACACAATCCGAATCATCCCTACCGTGCTGTCACAATTTCCATAAAAGAGAACGCTTTGTTGCCCAGGTACAATATTCACAAATATTCGTAAATGTATTTTTATTGACGTTGTTCACCCTCCGATTATAAGTAACTTTTACACTGGTATATTTTAAGTTCAATCAACCATGGTCATTCAGGCATACGTTTACTGTCAGGCTGCCCAGATGTTATGATATTTCTAGGTCATGCAGATTGACCATCACCCACAACTGGTCGCAGGTTAGTGGTAATCTCATTTTGTTGTGGTAAATGAGAGGAAGTTGGAAAATTCTACAACCCACTAACCTTAACAGACACCGTAAATAAAGTATTGTAGATTAGAGCACCAGCTCATGTAAGATGATAACGCTCGAATCGCAGATGTCGATCCGTAATTGTGTTCAACCTGCCTCAGATTAACTCATATTCCCCAACAAATGGGAGGAGCACGGTGGAGTGCAATTAGAAACTTTATTTACAAGCAAATATGGAGTATCTCTGTAATGACTGTGAAGACCAAATGGAAGCCTTGCTCTTGAGTACTTGGCACGTGTGCCATGGACTACTGTGTATACAACAGTTGACTGCGAGCAGCTACTGACGCTCCATTCATCATCATCATCCTCATAACAGCTATGAGCCTGACCAAATGGTACTGTGGCTCGGGCCGCCGCTCAACCTCAACAGTGACGTGGAATATCCTAGAAGAAGAAAGTTACAAAGAAGGTTGAGAATTAATAAACGAAGACTAGCCGGAAGAACTAGAAATGGTATGGATACAGGTACGCCATTGACTGCGACACATCGCCATCTCGGATAGCGTCTCTAACCAGCGGTTTGGGTGATCACGAGGACCCCATCCAGGCAGGTGACACCTACCTACTTTGCTCAATGGAGCAGTCAAGGTCTTCATACTTCGTGACCACGTTGTTGCTTGACCACCACGCGGTTTTACCCAATTGTTGGTGGTCTCAGTATATAATGCCCGGTACGGTAAACGCTCAGCTGCCATACGGAGAACATGACCTAACCATCTCAAGCTGTGCAACGTAATTAGTTGACCAATTGATCGCGCATCCCGAGCATTCCGGAATACGCGCCGGCGAACGGTCACATTGCTCACGCAATCAGTCCACTTAATATGGGCCAATTGGCGTAGACAACAATGGTCAAACACAGCAAGTTTGTTGATATCTTCTTTGTGAACAGGCCACGTTTCCGAACCATAAAGCAAAATGGAGCGCACACAGGCATTATATACCCTTCCTTTCAGTGACAGCCGGACGTCTTTTCGACGCCACAGGTGATGCAGTTTGGCAAAGGCAACTCGTGCCTTTGCTATCCTCGCTGATATCTCATCAGCAATATTACAGGCTGACGAGATAGTGCTACCCAAGTATGTGAAACTGTTCACAGTCTCAAGCGGATTACCTGCAATAAAGAAAGTAGGAGTGGAAATGCCCCAGTCTTGAAGCAACACTTTGCACTTTGAAGGTGCAACCGTGTTCAGAGACCATGAAGCGCAGGAGTATTGTTATGTAGTGACCTGCACCAGAAAGCCTTGAAGTTGTCCTCCAAACAGTGTGCGGGCAAGATGAGTGAGGATTCCTGGCATCATTTATGGGTCTGCCAGAACTTACAGTCACTGGCAAAAATTGTCTGCCGTACTAGAGTGCTTGTCTTCAATAAGGGCACTTTCCCAATGAAAAACTAACAAACCAGGAACCTGAAGTCTAGAGTGTCACTCACCCTCAGTGACATATTGAGATCAGATAGTATCCCGATAAACCATGGGACGGTAGATCGAAGTTTAGACAAATGTATAGCATTGCGAAACACAACGCAGTTACCCTTGAGAATATCTCTACATGGCCCTTGCATCAATGTCAAATTTACTCCGGCGGTTAATACAAACTGACCCGTCAGCATACCAACGGTACGAACACCCAACCAATTTGTAAGGAAATGACGTATTAAATAACTACATCAAGTTGTGACCAGTCAGGTAGTATTTTGTCAAAATGTTCGTTACAAGCTTTAATGTGATCAGAATAAATAGGGTGATCAACCTCAGCTTAGAAAGTACCACTGCCTCCAGTCGTGTATTTATCAGAACTGCCAAAGTTTGAGGTAGTTGACAATTGACCAAACGATCATTACAATAAACCAATAAAACAAATGAAGCGGAAAGTGGTATCGAACAAAAAGGAGTAATTAAGTGTAATTGTTCAATGAAAAGCTTTTGTATGTTGCACAAAGAAAGACACACCCTAAAAATGAAAAATAAAATCTGACTTTAACTGGTCGGTTTACATTAGAAGAAAGTGTAATGACAAGATGTCGGACAATGAACCACGTTGTCATAGCTTCAGGGTCCAGTTGAATTATGAAAAATGACGATGTGTATTTAACTTGTAATTTTGAAAAGTTTCGCATGTTGAAATCTCAAGAAATGTTGTTTTAGGGGGTTCCCAAACTATGACCGCAACATTAACTCAGCAACAGGATCCCAAAGTATGTTGTAACCATCATTCGTTTGATTTGTTCAACTCAGAACGACGCTATTAGAGTAGCCGAAATGAATTGCAGGCTGATTTTAAACACAGCTGGACAGACGATGAAGAAGGAGTGTTTGATACTTTGAAAAAACAACATAGCTGTACGGGGTTAAGTATGGTGTGTAATCGATTGGGGAAGTAAATTCTATTCTATCGTTGAGATAATCTCTAACAGGTTTTGGTTGCACAGCATCGAAAGCCACTAGCTGAAAGAGAATAGGGAGATGATTAAGTGGCGCATGCCGGGTACATTTTTCAATTGTAAATAACGGCAGCGTGAGTAAAATGTTTCAACTCGTCAGTCAGTTGAAGCAGAAATGTCCAGCCTACGGCATACAAAATTTGTCTGATAATAAACGGTCGTGTTCTTGATTGGAATTTACGATCTCCTCTTTAAAGAAATACTCTTCACAGAAGCTTAGTTAGTAGTTTCAAACAGTGACAGTATTTGGACGATGACTGAATGATGGAAGCGGACGTGTGGTTTGAATTGCGGTATAATGCATCGGAATTATCAAAAGGGCGACAGGACGTATGTTGTGGAATGTCAACATTTCGTTTAGTCTGTTTAGCTGCTTACTTAAAACAGTCCATTCATGCAATCGAATATGATGCAAATAGCGTACAATTGAACGAATGAAATGTCCGAGGCCAATGTCATCATCGAATATCGAAACATGTCCTCAGATGGCCGTTCATATCAGTGGAGTAAAGCATCAGCATGGCTGAAGACAAATAGCGCAACCTATCATCTTCGACTGACTAGTATATCCCGATGACTGGACACAGAGTGAATCCGATCAGTTCATTCATTGTATTCTTAAGTAACTCAAACAGGGAAGTGCTGGCTATCAGTGAAGCCTTATTGATCGGATTTTGAAAACCACCTCTGAGAGCCCAAAAATGACTGACGCTCTTCATTGGTAGGGACTTTCTGTCACTCTGCAGTTTGAACAAAGCAGTTACAACACGAAAACTGGCAGATAGAAGCATTTTGTAATGACTCGCCAATAGCAAATTTACAATAGCGCGAATGGGTTGTTTTTACAGCAAACAACTAGAAGGGTGGATAATCAATAAGCGAGTTAGACTAGGTCATTAATTCCAGGGAAGGATTAAATTCACGAACACTTCTTCTGAACATAGACAGCTGGCTTTAGTCGGTTTACTGCGACTTGATAATTTATCCGTTCAATTATGCACATCACATTTAACTGTTTGAATTGATTGTTTGAACTAAGCGAAGAAAAAGATTAAACGAGATGTCAACGTCGCTGAACACACGTAATCTCTCTGTTATGGTGATTTGAATAAGGGGGGACCCTATGGTTCAGGCATCACAATGAGTGACAAATGTTGCTGACGTCCACATCGTTAAAAGTAGCTCGTAAAAACTGGATAGCAACTACGAAATCCATTCTCTGTCTTTTATTCCGGTAAATCGGCTTCAGAATACCAGTTAGGTTATGCTTGGTACGCTTAATTATCATATACCTGAGTTTATCAATTGAGTACGATTTACATATCATACCGTGCTTATGAATGTTTATCGCCTAAATGAGACCCTTCCCCTTCCAAACGAGGAAAAACGAAGCACAGTATTGAGAAAATCAAATTAATCGCATGTCTAAATACCATTTTAACATCAAGTACAAACGTGTGTCCCAATTGCACCGAAAATAAACAATATGACACAAATCCATTACCGCCTCAGATTGCTTCCGGACAATCCATAACGAACTCAGGGCATTCAACATTGTCCACAAAGTCTATAGATTGGTCGTTCAGCAACACCTCGTAACACAACCCGGTATCCAACTGAATCTGTGAGTAAAAACGGAGTTAGATCTGTGTGTGTTCGAAACCCGTCACAAACTGTATAGTAATACCGAATCCAACCAACGATCTGTGATGCGACGTCTAAAATGGTATAATTCGACTGATCTAGGCCGAATACATCATGATCGTAAGCTGACCACCGGATTAGCTATATAGGCGTTGTTTACTTACGACAAATGCGATTTGACTTACTGCTTCTTGATATCTTTCAATATCCGTTTCTCTCGGGCAACGGGGTTTACCTCGAGCCCCAAGTTTCGGTACGATGATTGGTTTGATCACTTCTTCATATACTGTCTCATCCGAACCCAGAATGCAACTCAAACTAGCAATGATAAATGTGATCTGTAGAAAATACATATTACAAGTTTTCTTGAACAACAACACCAAATGCTTTATAAGCGGACCACTAACTAAGAAAATAACATTTGTACAGTATGCGTGCCTGTCCGTCAGACATACACACTGACAGCTAGTTCCAATTCATTGGACTGAACACTCGTGAGAGTTGTTTGTTGAACACATTCTTGGTGAACAAATACAAGACAGAACAAGGTAATCTTGGTATGAATCCGAAGGATGTTTTGAGCTGATTGGTCCAATTTGAAAAGTGAATTGATCAGTATATGAATAAGACCAATGTTTGTGGATCCAATCCCTTCAAACTGACCAAACAAATCATGTTAGCATAATAGAAGCACGGGCTAATATCTTATAACATTTTTTCATGATTAACATGTGACAGCATGCAGTACTTTTCGTATCGTTCTTCTGAGTTTCTTACTGTCTAAGGCCTGTAACCAAAACGCTAGTCAATTTCATCATCAGCTGTCGTCAGAACCATCGCACAATCATGATCATCAGTGGCATCTTCTAAAATTCGTATGAAGAACAAATAGTTTGCAGAGTCCATTTCTTGCACACTCATTGATCGCACAAAGTGTGACATAAACAATACACAACGTTTGTGAAGAATGCAAATAATCACTAACCAAAGAACAAACACCTAGTGTGCGAACGTCTGTTGAAACCATCAAAGACTGAACGCACAAAGCTGTGATTGAGGCTTTGCGATTAGCAAGGCTTCCGTGAATTTGGGCGATCGATAATTTCTTCAGTATCGAATTGCAGTGAGCGCTGAATTTGAATCCACGCAATGTCTAGTGTGTGGCAGAGGCTTGACAACTAATGAAAAGGTTTTGTGAAAGTCCTATCTATCCACGTGTCCAATGTATTGTTCATCAAGACGACAGGAAGACATACATTGCAAGGTGCAAGCTTTTCGTTTATTCTCATCAGTCGATTACATAAAACATTCGGTTATGTAGGTTAAGCACGTGGCGACAAAACAATGAAATGAACGGATGTCACATGGGTGCAATCAGGGTTCACTGCCCTGGGAACGACATTGATTGCGTCAGAAGCTTTTGTCAACAGACAGCCGGTGCATGACGCTTGATCGACAATGTTTCGGAGAACGTCAACAGTACGGTTGCGGTTGCGGTTGTGCAATAGGACCATGAACGAAGTGACGGGGTCAACCATATGACCTGTTGCGATTAGACGTTTTGCGATCGAAGACGCCCGATTTCCGTTCGGATGTTGGTATATTGGCCCGTGTTGAGTCATTGTTTGAACCAGCCACTTGAGGATGTGCTCCGCCTTCCTCTGACGTAAATTTCGGTCTGTGCTGCCATTGTATGAGTCGCTGCAACTGCAAATGGTAGATAGCACGGCAGACAGAGTTTTACGGGAAAGAACGATAGGGATAGTGGAGACTTATCCTGCGGGTGGAAAGCAGTAAGCCCAATTCCGCTGCGGTATATGTGCGATCAGTAGCTGTTTTCAACTTTCGACTTACATCAGTAATATTTTGGTCACCTGTATAAGGAAAGGTGATAAAAAGGTGCTGACGCAATCAATTTCATTCTCGTGTCAGTGAACCCTGATTGCACCCATGTGATAGTTGTTCATTTCATTGTTTTTTCGTCACGCGCCCAACCTACATAACCGTATGTTTTATCTAATCGACTGATGAGAATAAACGAAATGCTTGCATCTTGCAATGTATATCTTCTTGCCGTCTTGATGAACCGGATAAAGGGAACTCAATGATTCAGAATGCACTGTTCGTTAACGAGCTCGGAATACGCTGGGTTATTTCTATCTGATGTCTTCTACAAGGTTTGTATATTTGCTCGTGGCAACATCTGGAACTGTAAATTACATGACAGCTATTAAGTACATGACTGCAACTCTCCACTGATGCCAGCAGAAATGTTCTGACGTCAATCAGTATACGCAGCTCTGAGCCGTTGTCATCCTTCCTGGCTTCTACTCTGATTTGGTGGATTTCCCAGTGCAGTAACTTATCTGTTGTGTACTGCAAGTTAAAAAGTATGCCTTGTTACCGAATCATTCTGCTTTACTTCTTTTGAATGATGTCGGATGACGTCGACATGAGATCTGTTTGATCGCAAATTATTGGTGAAAAACTCCTTAACTCACATCCGGGGTGTATATTATCCGAGTTCGATGTAAATCTCGTGAACTGTTTTCCGTTTTAGCGCGTTTTGATAAGCTGAATTGGAAGTACTGTTCTGAAGAGTATCGACAGACCTCAGCCGAAGTACTGCTTATGACCAGTGTGTAAGTAGTAATTCACTGGGGTCCACTCGATCAAGCAGTGTTCTACTCTGAAACTCAGTGCGATCCGCACTATAACCCCAAAAATATTCTGCCGAAGATGTGTTTGAGTAACAAGTTAGGTAGAAGCCAACTCGAATTAACCTCGACTCAATAATCACAAATTAGTATCTCAGAAACAGTAGAGTTGTGAAGACATACAACAAGCTGCAGACATGTTGCAGTATTTGCCACTGGTGTTCGCTGACCTACTCATCACAGAGTGAGGACACTGAGAGCTCTGGTGAGCATTAGTTACTTTGATTTCAGAAAGAAAGAAATGACGGTAAGAGAAGCACCTGAAAGTGCCGGAAGAGCAGAAACTTTGAAAGCAGAAATGATCCTGGACGTAGAATATGGACGAATCATCTAGTTATCAGCCAAACGATTACTTCGAATGCATTATATTTGTCTGAGTCGCGAACAAGGATACATTTGAGGAACCCGGAATCTTTGTTGTAGTAGTCCGTTTCACCTGTCATTGTAAAGAGGGTCTAAGGGGGGACAGGTCAGTGTGCAAGAGATTACTGTCTGATATTCATTGCAGATTATCGCGGCAGGTTTATCCAAATTTCCCGATTGTAAACGTTATTACATCGCCCATGAAAAGTACACTTTTTCCAAAGTTCTTAAGCCTGTTTATACTTCCGATTACTTCGAAGCTGGGGTTAGTCAGAACAAATCCTTCGCTCCAGCATATTGACCAGACGATCATCTCTACGATATAGACATAAGGCATGATATTCGACAGAACTATTTTTATTTCGTACGAAAGAACTCTAAATCTACCAGTCTGTCAAAATTGTTCTGAGTCACTTCGGTGTGTACCCACTTGTCTAACTTACCATATACAGTGGTCTGATCTATTAAGGATCTATCAGCCATGAACACCGGCGAACAAAGCAACAATCATGGTTGCAACCGAAAGTATAGTTAGCCGAAAAAAGAATTGACAGCACAGTCCAGAAAACTTTAACACTCAGAACAGACAGAAAGATGGACTGGACTGGCGGTTAGACCGATGACGGTCTGAAGTTCATAACAACAGTGAATGTAACCGTCCTTCATCTGACTGCTTCTCCTTTTATGCTGTCAATTTTCGAAGGTCACGGTTGTCATCGTGTTGAAAAATAGCTCAGAACGTGTTCGAAAGCATAAGGAAGGTAACGTAAACACCCTAAACAGTTTGATCCTTTAACCAATCTGAATACAGATTAAAACGAGCTGAGACCGCACAATTCACGTGCGGATAAATTAAGCTGCACGTTTACCAGTGTCTACAACAGACCGTTTATATAACAGTATGAGAAACCGAATAAAATGGCGCGAAAAACCGAGTCAAGGTTCGTAATCGTTGTCATTACCATCGTAACGACAACCCCTTGAACTGTTGTTTCTAAACACATAACACAGGTTTTCACTTTCATAACGTAACGGATTTAGCAAAGTTCAGTGTTTGGTTGTGTGACGTTGAGTACATAACGTGAAATGCTCTTGCCGAACCGGGTTGGTGTCACGTCATCGGAATAGGAGTTTGCAATAGGTAGTGTAAAATACAGAACGTTCATTGTCAGCCTGTTGTCCGGTTTAGTCACGTTCACATAAGCTGAAGGACACTTCAGAGATGGAAAATCGTCAAAATTTAGAAAACCGTCCTACTCCTCTTTCAAAAATGAGATAACGTATATCCTGCAACTGTTCGTAGTCCGGTTCTATCCAAACGAATTTTTTGATCCAACGAATTCCTCATGCCTCACAGGAACCCCATTACTTGTCACAAGTATTAGAACCAATGACGGATCATTGACTATCATGTTCTTCATAAGCGAGACGGGGTGATTACCAGAAGTAGCTAGAAAGTGTACTTATTTTCTACTGTTTTTTTAAACTGTATCCCAGTTGACTGTCCCACATCGACCATTAGAATCCAATCCTCATTGAGACGGGCTGAAGAAGAAGTAACCTAAGATTCCAGCTGCCAAGCATGAAACTAACGATCCGTGATGCCAAATGCATCTGTCTGTTG
>LUCH01002384.1:70838-88451 GCA_013368495.1 Paragonimus heterotremus
GTTCGGCCAGTAATTAATGTAATCAGTACAAGGGTATATATGTGTAGGTCCTACAGTACGATAATTTGACCAATGGGGTATAGGTATAGGGATCAGTTAAGATTTCCATTGGGCACACAGCTGGTCGTGAACGGGTAGTCGAGCGTTAACGTCGATATGTTGGGTGAGGCAGTTCCGTGGTTCGATCCCCCAGCCCTACTTTCGCCGTCCAACTACCAGTTTCAGTTGAAGTGATCCGAACACAACTTCCATCGATTCTGGCCAGAATCAACACTTGAAGCCCATAGTATCAGCCGACATCAGTGTCTTTGGTCGACTCTCTCTCAGCCGGTCACAATCCGTTCCTACTCCTTACTGACTACCGTACACTGACACTAACGTTTACTAACCACACAAACATGTGGAACGAATCAGAACAAGCCTCAAATTTTAGGGACAAAACTAGGGAAAGATTGGGGCCACATACCCAAAGCCTTTGTATTTAAAAACAAACTGTAATGAGATTGGCCTGCAACGGTTTCCTATGTAGCTTTTTGCACAGTATTTTGTACTGCATTATTTTTAGTGTTCTTCACATTTTCCATCTTCCTCAAATTCTTATGTACACTCTTCGTTTAAACAAGGTGAATCGAATGAATCAGTGATCAATAATACAAAATTTATCTCCAAGGTCGCGATCTCTGTGTTCTGTCTGCGTTCTGTGTCACTCGTTTGCGGGGCTCTGAAAAGTTAAAAACTAACGGAATCAACCATCTATTTCAGTGTATCTCCGAATGTATCACTCATCACAGTTACCTCCGCTGTGGACTCAAAAGCCCTTGGGAGCAACAAAACGGGTCGTGTCCATTGGATATTTCATTCGGTGTAGTGGAACTCTATTGTTAGTCAGTTCCTTGTATTTTCACCACATTTTGGCTTCGTTTTCTTTCTCAAACTTTATGTAGTGTTTAGATCCACTATAGCTGACTGAAGAAAGTTTAGCTCATCACAGCTCACGCAAAAGTTGCTGTAAGAAGTACTGCGACTTTAGTCAAATGGAAACGACCATCAGCTGTAAATCAAATTTGTCAGAGGTGACGGTTAAAACAAGTTGTTTGGACGCGTATTGGATTTAACTAACTGGAATGCTTAAGTCAAGGTCGTAAAATGCAATGACAAGCCGGTCAATCAAAACGTAACAAGCTTGGCGCCCAATGAAAATCGTTAGCATAAACAGCATTAGTTATCTATAAAAGAGCGTCGTTTTTCAACTATCCAGATATCTCTCAGAGACGGTCAAACCATTTTTGTTCTGATTTTCTCAAATCGGCAACATAGTATACGATACTAGCATTCAACATAAAGGTGTAGTGGATCTAAACAAATAGTTAGTTAAGGTGTGTCGGACTAGAATTCCACTACATCGAATGCAGTATCCAATGGATACAATCTGACATGTTGTTCCTAAATAATCTTAGAAGCCACAACTGAGATAATTCTGATGACTGACAAATAAGGACATTTGCCGCAATAGCCGTTTGATTCTGCTAGCTTCTAACTCCAAAATCTGTTTACTAGCGGTGCTGAACGCAGAGAGAACGCAAGGCTCGCGACCCGAGAAGTGCGATTTGTATTTACTGAGTATTGATTAGTTCGATTAAGTTGGTTTAAACGTTGGCTGTATATGTGAGGTTGAGGAAAGTAAAAAGTGTGAATAACAATCAGAATTATGAAATAGAAAATAGTGTACAAAACGCTACAGAACTCCTCCACCAGAACGTTTGTGGTTTAAAAACACGATGAAAGAACGGCAGTGAAGGGAGAACAAGCCAAACGCTCGATAGTCCCATCAAGTACTGTAATCTGTCAGGTGTTTTGGCCAATGTACATACCGCCCTCTACGTGTGGTGCGTTGTTCACGAGACCAAGGGGGCTGGGCTGCAGGTGGATGTGATACTGTCGTGGGTGCGGAGGGGTTGCTTTCAGTCAGCATTGGGTCAGGTGAGTCAAAATCCTTTTCTGTGTAGGCCGGTTTTAATCGGTCAATGGATACGGATTCCTTTTGTCCGGACCTGTCGGTAATGAAGGATTTTTCGTCACGCCTAACCACCTTGAAGGGACTGAGATATTGTGGTTCTAATGGTTTTCTGGTGGAGTCTTGGAGCATAAACACAAATTTACATGTGAACAGATCTGGAAACTTTTGTTCTCGGCGCCAATGGTGACGAGTCGGCGTGAAACGAAGGTCGGACATGTGTTGTCGTAAATGTGAAATGTAATCCGTACCTGGATTTAAATGAGTCGAGGGTTGAATCAAATCTCCTGGGATGTGCAAGTTGGTACCGTAGACTAATTCAGAGGTAGTACAGCCAATGTCCTCTTTAACGGTAGACCGGATTCCGAAAAGATTGAATGGTAAGCGCTCGCTCCACTTCGTTGCGTCCGACTGCGTGATTATCGAGGCTTTCAGTTGCCGATGAAAACGTCCGACTAAACCGTTAGAACATGGATGGTACACCGTCGTTTTAATGTGGGAACAACCCAGTAACTCTGTGAAGTTGCGAAAAAAGGAAGATTGGAACTGGGTGCCTCGATCCGTAGTGATCGTAGATGGCACACCAACATTAGTGATCCAATGTTCCAAGAAAGTTTTGGCGACTGTGTCCGCTAAAGCGTCTATAATGGGCACAGCCAAAGGCCAACGGGTGAAGCGGTCGATCGCTGTCAATATATATGTACAACCGTTGGAGGGTGGTATTGGGCCAACGATGTCAAGGTGCATATGTGAAAAACGGGCGTCTGGCTGGGAGAATGTGCCAGGTGTGGTAACCGTATTCCTGTGCACTTTACTCCTTTGGCACTCCATACACTGTTGTGATTAGAGATGAACATCTTTGTTCATGGAGGGCCAAACAAAGCGCAGTGCAATCAACTTTAATGTGCCACGTTTTCCGCGGTGAAATAAACGGTGGAAATGATTAAAAACAGTGCGACTGTACGAAAGTAGGACAAAAGGTCTAGGTTTATCTGTTGAAGTGTCGCACAGAATGTCACCAACTTGTGGTGACAAAGGAATGATAGATAATTTCAAGGACTTACGGGTGGAAACGTCCCTCATGTCATCGCTGCACTGCTGGACTGTGGCCATTTTAGACAAATCAAAGGAAGGTGGCGATTGGACTGAGTTGACATCAGGACGTGATACAGCATCAGCAACGATGTTAGCATCACTACGTATGTGTCGGATGTCCGTGGTGAATTGAGAGATGTAGTCCAGATGTCTGATTTCACGCGAAGAGTACCGATCGGCTTTTTCGTGAAATGCAAATGTCAAAGGTTTGCGATCGGTTTGTACGACAAAGTATTGGCCTTCTAAAAGGTGTGGAAAGTAACTGATCACCGAGTAAACTGCCAGCATTTCACGTCCAGAGGTGCTGTACTCAGCCTGTGCTGGTTGTAGCTTTTGGAAGGAAAAGGTTAAGGGATGTTGTTCACCATTTACGGATTGTTCTAAAACTACACCGACGGCAGCGTTTGACGCATCCGTGTTGAGAAGGAGAGAGGCATTTGGATCGCCACAGATGAATCGTAGTTTGGTGGCGTGGCATAGGGCTCCTTTTGCCGCTGAGAAGGCTGCCTTGGCTTCTGGTGAGAGTTCAAGTGACTCACGTTTAGATTCAACCATGTCTGTCAGAGGTTTTAAAATGTCCGCGCAATGGGGAATGAAAAGTCGAAAATAGTTAAGTATGCCGAGAAATCGTTGGAGTTGGGTCACCGTAATGGGAATCGGAAAAGTCGAGATGGACTGCACTTTATCTAGCAATGATGTGATGCCAGTTTGGTCAATGTGCTGTCCCAGGAACTCCAGTGAATTAACTCCGAAGACACATTTATCAGTGTTGAGTTTAATAACTTACTGCGCGAAACGATCGAAAACAACACGAAGATGAGAAAAGTGCTCCTCATTTGAGCGTCTAGCGATCAAAACATCATCGATGTTGACGTATGCGAGAGGGAGTCTACCTAATATTTCGTTCATGAATCGCTGAAATGTTTGAGCCGCATTACGGAGTCCAAATGGCATTCTTGTGAACTCAAAAAGTCCGAAAGGCGTTGTAATGGCTGTTTTCGAGATGTCCTTTTCCGCGACCGGGATGTGGTAATAGGCGCGTGCTAGGTCTAATTTGGAGAAAATAATGGCGCCAGAGAGTCCTAAAGAAAAGTCGTGGATGTGTGGTAGGGGGTACCTGTCCGGATTGTGCAGTCGTTGAGGGCACGGTAATCACCGCAAGGTCACCAATCGCTCGGGGACTTTTTGGTACCATGTGTAGTGGTGTCACCCCTGAGCTGTTTGAAGGTCGACTTATGCCCAGCTGAAGCATATGTTACAATTCAGCCTTGGCAATTTTGAGTTTGTCCTGATGTAAACGGCGTGGACGAGCGAAAATCGGAGGGCCGCGTGTTATAATATGAGGTAACACATTGTGTTTAACCGTCTCGTTATGTGAGCACGGCCGAGTTAGCGAAGGAAATTCTTTCAGAAGTGCTGCGAAAGATGGCGTTGGTGGAAGAGCGGGTCGGATGCCGATCGATGCAATCGTCAATTGGACACCGTTTACTGTGCATGCAGTTATGTTGTCAATTAGCCTACGCCTCTTGACATCAACGGAAAGGTTTAAATGTGCCAGGAAGTCGGCACCGATCAGTAATGCTTGAACGTTAGCGAGCAGGAATATCCATCGAAAACATCGCCAGAGACCAAGATTGACGATGAGAGAGCGTTCCCCCGTAGGATTTAATGCGACTTTGATTTGCAGCCTGTAAAGTGTACTGGCCAGAGTGAATTCGATCATTTGGTTGCGGTGGAATGACGCCGACCTCGGCTCCGGTATCGATCGATCTCTGATAAAAAAAAATAGGCGACTTGTACCTGGTGGGCCAGCGACAGTCGTCGCCTTTACTGGCTGGCCTGCCGGTTTGATGGTGATGCGCGGCGGGTTCGGAACATGCAGGGTTGAGTGCACTTCTTCGCTTTGTGTCGGAGGTTTTGGTGGTACCAACACCACCCTGATGGACTTCGGGAGTTAGGTCGTGCAGATCATGCACGGTTTCTGGGTGGGTGCCTTTTCAGCTCATTAATCTGCATGGCCGTACTGTCCATACGATGACTCATCTTCTCTATCAAGAGTTTTAGGTCATCATCTGTAGTTGAGATTGGAGGGGAGGACGTGGGGAGAGCTGTGGCTGTGGTGCACACCGGTTATGAGGGCAAGGTTTCTGATACCTTGTCCGCAAGAGCTGCCAATTTGTCAACTGTGCTATCATCATCCATGGCGGCCAAAATGTGTTGCACTGCGGACGGCAGCTTTTCCGCTCCCAACTGCTTCAAGATGGCGTCATCGTGCTTCCGCGAGCTTAAAAAACCTCTCATACGACGTAACAACTGGGATGGGGACCGGTCACCTAGCTCGACTGAGTTGAACAAGTCATGTAGCAGTTTAGCTTCTGACTTCCCAGTCCGTTTTATGATGGCCTCTTTGAGAATGGTGTGGGGGGAATCGGACGGGACTGATTCCAACAGGTCTTCCATTTCCGCGGCAACATCAAAAGGAGGAGATTTTACTAGGTATGAGAATTTTACTCTCTTTGATGTTATCTGCCTGGTAGTAAAGAGAGCCTCATTCTGGTGGAACCACAGTCGAAGGTTTCGCGCGGTGTATTCGGACAATTTTAAATCAACACTGTGTTCGGCTTTAATGCCAATGTTCATGGTATCGTCAAGCATTACAAATAGCAAAAAAATGAATAAGGAACTGTTCGGAAATAATAGTTGGGCTCACCAATTTTGTAGTTGATTTAAACAAATAGTTCGTTAAGGTGTGTTGGTCTAGAATTCCACTATAGTGAATGCAGTATCCAATGGATACAATCTATCATGTTGTTCCTAAATAACCTTAGAAGCCACAACTGAGATAATTCATGTGGCGTGAGTACAAGAGGATGGTCGTGTTCACGCAGAATCCATCATACAGAAAACCGGCACTAACAATCGCCGGTCATCTCCAGGACAGCCATCGTCACATAGGCATACAAAGCTGTTTATGCCATTTATATTTGTTGCGATTTGTTGCTCCGAAACTTTGGTGTCTACCCTTATGTGTATAGAAAAACTCGTTTTTTTAGCTTAGTGCTGTCAAGATAACAAACACACTAATTGATTATTGATAAACGTAGACGCATATCTGTTCAGTTTCATGTCTGACTGCTTGTTTCCCGTTTAATAATCTCATGTTCTGCGGTACGCACTCGATAGCGTGCAGAGAAATTCGGCAGACCATAAATCGTGTGCACTAAACTTTTTGAGCGCTTTATTATAAGTTGCTTATGGAAGTTGCTACGTTACAAGTTCAGCATGGAAGTATTTGAATAAAACGGCCAGAGGGTAACAAATATTAAAATATCTCAAACTGACTCAGTGTTTTAAAATAAAAGTAACTGAGCAAATGGCAATGTTAGCAGCATTCCAGGGGTTTACTAAAACTGATGCATCTGTAGACGATGGCATCGCTTTTTCAGAAAAACCCTGGTTAATGTGGCTAACTGGATTACATCTAGTTACTAGAAACATACATCACATATCAACATTAGGACAGAATGTGTTTCGGTAGGATTAACGGGTTCAACTCATTGTACTAAAACACAGTTTTCCAGGACATTTTGAGACAATTCTGACTCCAAGGATATCGAATAACGACGTTGGGGTTAGGTCAGCGTCAACGTACTTTATGTTCTATCATTACTTATATTAATGAGCAGTGCAAGAAAGGAGGATCTGAAGGACAGTTCTAAACTATCCGAACAGAACAGCCTTCCGGCCAGCCCGTGGAACCACAGAAAAACCCAAGATTTACGAAGTGAGGCTGCATGCTTTTTGTTTCAAGATATGATTGTTCACGTCCAACCTTCTGCTGTCAGCTTATCGGTGATGAGCCAGTCGTCTCTATTTAACAGAGGTGAAGTATGATCTGTATGGTAGCTCTGGGGAAAACATTTCTTGATAGGTCCGCTGTTCTCAGCCAAGCACTGTTGTAAGCGCTGATCTGATGTGCTTATAAAGAAATTACTGCAATTGCAATTGAAGGAGTAGGTTATTTGGGAAAAAGGTTGAACGCCTGAACGATTATCAGTAAAATGAAGCAGTAAGTTAACACTGATGTCGAATTGCACATATCCAGCTTTCAAAAATGTATATTGTTAAACATCAGAGACTTGGCTCCCTACTGAAGTGAGAGCCACTCAATAAATCAGCCTGCTCCACACAGTATACCAGTTCAACCATTTGCTTAGTGACGTTTACAGTCGTTCAAAAATACCTACTGAAATCATGGGAACAAAAATGTGGTAAACAAGATCTTTTTGTGTTTGATCACCAGGCAAAATACAACACAGTCAATATGAAATCTGTAACTAGAGTAAGCAAGAAAATCAATAACTGAGGATTATGAACTGTATGTCTGCTAGCAGTTACGCAATTATTCTTTCAAACTGTGGGCTTGATTGAGTATGGGCCAGGGGGGTTTAAGTTTCCGGTGTCAGGGTTGCGCCCCGATAACGGTCAACATTTGTGATGTTATCATTTACGATCGATTTCTTCGTGCTCGGTCGACAATTTAGAAAGCATCTTTCCAACTGATAGAACGATTAGATTCGGTCAAGCGAGCAACAATTGCACTTGAAACTGTTTGTCACATCACTGTTAAACCACGCACGATGATGATCACTCACCCTATGAGACAGCTGCATTGTAGTGT
Source organism: Paragonimus heterotremus (assembly GCA_013368495.1). NCBI lineage: Eukaryota > Metazoa > Platyhelminthes > Trematoda > Plagiorchiida > Troglotrematidae > Paragonimus > Paragonimus heterotremus. Next base: position 78,629 of record LUCH01002384.1, read on the forward strand.
GACCAATTGTGGTGGACTGTCAGGCAGGTGGTGCGAGCATTCCAACTCTCTGTGGAATATCTCAACACAGGGGAAGGTGCGTTCAAAAACCCACCGCGAGTGGATGGAGGACGGCGTGGGCGACCGGATGAGTCGTCGCTCGGCCGGATCGGACCAACGGGCGAGACGTGGCAGCCGAAATAGAATGGATGACCAAATTGAAGGCCTGATTATTCCAACACTCTCAGGAATATCTCGGCAAGGCTGTGGCGTACGGTCAAAGCCCACAGTGGATAGACGGAGGACAGCACGAGCGACCGGACAAGCCATCGTTCGAAGAAATCGGATCAACGGACGAGGACTAGCGGGCGGAAAACCCTCGGATAGAAGGGGTAAATCACACACCTAAACCTGGTAGAAGTGCACACGACGTGTGAGTGGAAACCAGGGGGTGTTGTGGACTGGAATTGCGATTCAAAATCGCGAGCGCACGTGTGGCGTGGGAACTAGCAAGTCGGGCAATAAAGATTGTGCTTTATTGAACGCCTTTTCGCTACACAATGTTTGATTCCCGACACGAGCAACCAATCCGCATTGTGTAGATGCTAGGTTGAAGATATTTTTGCGTCATCAATGAACATTCTAACATAAACAGATATATGACAGTTTTTAATTCAGCCCGTAGAAGTATTAGGTTCGCGAAAGAGTCAGATAACGACCAAACAAATGTTTTGAATGTTGGCATATTGACAGAATATGCTTCAGTCCAGCGAATGGTGTAAAACAAACAGACTTCGAGTGGTCGTTACATTCCATTCGACGAGTTCGTTCCGTTAGGTCAAACAACAAAACCTCACAATATTCGGTTTGTGAGGCGTTAAAGATCTGCACTCCTGAAATTTTCCAAACTGAGATAGATTTCTCACAAGAATTGTTCATACAGAGTGGCTACACAGTAGGTTTTATTTGGAAGCCGATGTAGGCGGTAAAGTTGAAACTAAAGTCATCCTTTGTGAATAACAAAGGAGACCCCAACGCCGAGATTATCGCAAGAAAGCTCAGGAAGTCAAACAAAATATCTATCCTGCCGCTCACTTGTGCGTGAGTTCCCGTTCAACACCCGTTATCATGTCACAACTCAGAGACAAACTTCCTTGATCTACATCCAGCTGTGATGTGTACATATTTGTTTGCTCGTGTCGAGTATCATACATTGGTCGTACCACAAGGCGACTGTCTGATAGAGTGCGTGGGTATCATTCAATGTTCACAAGGTTAGAATAGATCGAAGGGTGTGGTAACGTATGATGGTTATCCAATGAACAAACATGAATAGAGCATTTCTGTTTTATTCTGAGTTTTTAAAAAGAATAATGTCAAACAACAAGCTGTTTACAGAAACAATCATGCGGCAAACAACACAACGACTGAGAAGTTCACTTAAACGAACATATAACGCGGCTGAACTACGTGTACTCTCTCGGACCCAAAAGTTACCAGTGCCTTCAATCAAAGGAGACCAGCCTATCGGTGCCACCTCACATTGTGTTTACCAATTTACATGTAACTGCGGTGAAAGTTACATAGGCAGAACCGAAAGATGTCTGATCTCCAGAATGAAGGAACACTTGCCCAAGTGGATGCAAAAGTCCGTGCTACCGGAGAACGGCAATGTTGTTGAAACACGTAAACAGCCAGTTTCATCAGTCGCTAGACACGTCCTGACCACTGGTCATGCTATCGATCCAGCTTGTGCATTCAGAGTTCTGTTGCGTCACTCCAATTCAAGATTCCTGAGATTTGCTGAAGCTGTAGCAATCAATCGCCTCCAGCCAGCTCTGTGTGTTCAGAAAAAACTGTTTGTGAACTTGACCCTCCCCTGGACCTAGTGACTTATCTTAACCCGCCTATTGATTATCAACCCATGGAATGTTTGCTATAAAAAACCGATCCATGTTATTGTAAATTTGGTACTGATGAGTCAATACGAAATGCTTGCATCTACCAGTTTTCGTGTTCTGACTGTTTTGTTCAGACTTCCGAAGGAAACTAACTGTTTCAAATCTGGGAAATCTTTACTTCCTTGGCCATTACAGCAACCGTAGCAAAAGTCACCTAATCGAGTGCGTCAGATCACGTAACTGATTGCTACGGAATTTCAAACCAAACTGCCATCGATTAGTGAACCAGCTGTAATCAGACTAACTCAGATTCACAGTGTAGTGTGCACAGCAGGCCGTCATACAACCAGTTGCTTTGCCGTGCTATCGATCGCCACAGTGGAATGTGAAATGCTGAAACTAGTTTGGTCGATTCGTCCACTTCTCGCCGCAGTATGTATTTCGTATGAAATTACTTGGTCCCACGTCAGTGACTGATTGGACCAACTAGGAATTAACAATCTGTCACAGTAAATATCTTATATCGGTGTTTCGATAAGACAACGGTGAGCCAACAGAATGGATTATAGAAGCGTGTTAGTGGGATGATTGTGAACGGAAATACCGGGACGTCGTATTTAGATGCGGTTCAATGAAATGTGTTTGGTCAGGGCAACCATGGTATGATTGGCACTGGAGTGTACGCATTTTGGTATAGAAGACCGTTTGTTTTGGAAAACATTCCGGTTACCTGTAACAGTACATTTGGGTTAATGTACCAAACATTGTGTTGTGGTCATTAGTGTCGTTTAATGAGGGATATTTTGAAGCCTACGCCCAAATTGTGGAGCAGGTGTATTGTGGTTGGAGATAAGTGGTCTGGTTCGATAGAATAAACAATAGCTTTTGGAAACGAAAACATTTAGTTTAGAATTTGTTGTTGCCGTAAAACTTTAAAACACTAAATTACGTTATGTTGTATAATCAAAACAGAGAGAAGACATATCGCGAGATGTTTACAATTCGATTTACTCTCATCAGCAAATTTTATACGAACTGCGTACAACAACAACAACAATTGAACGAGTCAACTCATAGTTCTGAACTTTCGCGCGTTAATAATGCGATCAATACCATGGCAAGGAAATTTATTCTGTCAGCGGCTTCTGTGCACACAAAACTGGTCGATTTTATTTGATAACCATTGCCTCGCTAATCGTTCACAGTCTCGGGTTGCGATTATTTAACTATATCTTGAACGATCTGGCAAGGTCAACTAGGTGACCGGTTGCTAAGGTAGGCCTGGCGATCGATAAGGCCGGGTTGTTCGAGCTGTAGAAAGTGACGGAATTTTCAGGGACACATAAAGATTAAGTAAGGTCTTGTAAACACGAATTTTGCGTTAAAATTTGAACACAAATATTGTATGTGTATTGAAAAACGAGATGGATGCAGGAATTTACTCGACTTGACGATGAGTGCGAATACAACCGTTTCACGGGTCATTGTTGTCCAAACCGTAAACAGATCAGTCCAAGTTTTTCGTCACACATTGTTAAGGTCACTCACTCTTCGCGCACATCCTACCCGTGATCGTTTGACTTAGAAGGTCGATACAACTTTTTAGGGGATACATCCGTTATTGAATTAGTCAAGGCGAAAGGTGCAACACTGTTCAATCAAGGATCGGGAGTGTTGTGATTTCTTTTCTTTATTAAGGCAGGTTCAGTATCAGGTGAATGGCTACGTATTGTTTCAATTCGCCAACCAGATTGGAACTGTACCATCGGAAGCCTGCATATTCAGACTCCAGATGATCTAAATCTCTTCGTTTGCCTGTTAAGACCCATGTATCCTGAGTTGTTCTCACGCCACAACTGAAACGTATAGTCGTCACATCTGATTCGTACTGTGTCCAGACTACCTACGTATGAAACATGTTCCTTTTCAAAATGCATTCCATACGTATCCCTGCATACGGGGTGGTGCAGTGAGGATGAGCGATCGTATTATACTACTCATACCGCGGCTATTCAGTGGCACGTGCACAGCATATATTTTGACATCGTACTAGCCACAGGAAAAATGCAATGATCATCAAAGTGCAGCATCGCCCATACTGGTCCCTGCTACTTAATGGAACTGAGTACTGACGTCTGTGGCAGCCGAGACTGTCTGAGGCCGAATATCGCGTGCAAATGAGTGGTTCTGTGTCTGGTTTTGTTTAAATGCTTAACCCATGTATTGCTTTGTCGAATAAGCAACCCTTGTGCCGTCCGCGTTCTTGGATCACAACAGTGACTGTGGGCTAGTTTGTACGAGTTCCCAGTAAACGTGATTGTTCGCGTCTACAGATTTAACAGCGCAGAGGTTGTTCATAATCAAGGTGTGAATAATGTCCTTAAAAATAAATATATAACGAGTAAATAACAGTATGCCAACTATACGTGAATAACAAAACTGTATGACAAAATGTTAGAACTCATCAAATTCCGGATAGCGCGTTAGAAGTGATTTTGAGAGTTACGAATCACCAAGTGACAAACTGAAAGTTTGTGGGGTATGACGGATGGTTGGATTGATATGCCAGTAGTCTTCGATTTGTAGTTTGTTCACTGAATGAAGCTGTACAAGTCTCGCAGTCGAAAATCCTAACCACAAAACTGTACTATTTGGCTCGTATGGCGGTGTCAATGCAAGATGCGTCGTTCAGCATACTGCGCTGTACGGAATAGTCATTCCTATTGATGTGTCATATGGATGCGTGTGGTAAACCTGAGTAGCTATTGTGACAGTGTTCGTGATCAACAGCCTTGCCAAACAGTGAGAAAGGTAATGTATTGCTGGCACCGACACTGATTCGAATGACAAAGTTGGAAACGCCAACCATGTTGGACATCTCATGTCAGGCATTATCTCTGGCTTTGATCGAATAAAAATGGCCGACATTTTAGTCCCAATTATCCTCTGAAGTAAGGACAAAACGTTAGCAACGTCGGGACACATTGCATGCGAGATACGACATGTTGATCAGGTAATTGTCCTGAAGGAATACATGACAAGTTCAACAGGCTACTCAAGAAACACTACGGTGAAGTCGTACTCGATTTATCGCTTATGCAAACTTCGACACAACAGAAGACTTGGCAATGGACCAATCCAAACGTCGCGTTGAGATACCACATCAGGATTAGACAATCAGTTACAATGCTACATCCCCTGTTATTCGCCAAGTTCCATGTTCTCTTCTGAGTCAATCCACTAACAATTTGCGACTTTGCGCGTACCATTATGATCAGCCAATGATAGACTCTGATTTCTCCAATACTAATACATCTCTGTAAATGCAGGTTCTTGCCGCATGAATAAAAACTGCTCAGTGCAACCAGCCCGATATCTTCTCCTTATCACTTATCAATCAGAGCACGATTTTGGAGGCTAATCGAAGCAACTTACTCCGAGTATTACAAACATGTATGAACGAATTCATTGGAGGTGTGCTGGTGGATGTACCATGATGATTCGGTTGACAGAAAAGCGACCTGTCAGTTTCCGACGAGGTCATTCGAATCCCTACTTGTTCTCGGGATGGAAATCAAGTTTTACGATCGAGTATGTATTTGTAGCCGGAGTGGTCTAATACATTCATTCTCAAACATTTGACCGCATCAGTCGCGTGAACTAAGTTGGAGATAAGCTGGAGGTATTGGCGGAATTCTTCGCATCCTGGTTGCTCTCACCAGATAACCAACAACTTGAGCTATCTTAATCACCGTGCCGTCAATTTGTACCTGTTATCGGATGGAGGAGCGTTCAAACCAATCCATATAGATATCAGTAAGAAAGTTGTACAAACGGGCGGGCCATGAGCTGATGCTTGAGAAGCCACTAACTTGAACGCCACTCACAGGTGAACGCAGGTGGCACTTGTTGGAACAATCTAACAGATTAATACCCAGTCAGTTCTCCCTATCGAAAACCTAACGACAATGAAAACCAAGACTGAGTGCATTGACCCTTTTGGATTTATATCGACCTTGGAAAATAGTGTACACAGACGTGCTCCAAGCTAGCCAGGTACGGAGCGAGTTCGGATTTTAGCCCCGGGATAGACTATAAAATGACTATAAAATGGATACTTTAACTAAAACAAGGAATGTTATGTACCAAAATCATCAAAAATGTATGATGGAATACGACCGTTAAAAACATGTTTTGTTGTATTCGCTACACAAGCAGGTGGCATTTTGTTATGTCACGTATACCATTAAAGTAACCGCGTGTGTTGAGAGCGTATTGGCGGATTCTAGATTTTATGTTCCATTTGTGGACTCTGACGTGATATATTAGAGTCATGTTTTGAAAACCGTAAGCGTCACTTGCTACCGGATCATACTGTCAGAACGCAAACAAGAGAAAATTGCGAATGGAGACCAAGTATTTACCGCATGGAATTTACACTTGGTCCCGTATAGTGCTGTACACGGCATCAATAGGTGTACTTCAAGAAGACGCAGCCAGTTCTAGCTATTGGTGTCCGGTTATGTCTACGTCTGCGCATAGTTCATCTGTGAAGCGTAAAAATGGTTTTAGTTTTGGTAGTTGTTATCCACAAAGAACCCATTGTCTACTTAATCGCGATCCAGTAGTGTGATCTGTTTCCAGCGTGACAAAGTCGGGTTGTGGTAAGCAAAAAACCTGCCGTAGTAATTAAAGTTTGAATGGTTACATGAGAAAGAAGAGTTGACAAGCAAGTGGTTATCGTTTACGTGAAGTACGACCAATCACGCACGACTAGAATGTCACGTAAGTCTTTGCAGCAAAAGCTTACAGTTATCGTAACGAGGAGTAAAAAGCAGGGGAACTGAAGAGTGATCGATGAACGATCTCAAGCAGCGTGGCCACCAATTTCTATCCTACACAAATACACGGGTCGCCATCCTCTCGGTAGATGCAGCCGTTTCACCGACAGTCGTCTACGGTGCTCATGGTTCTTGATCGATTGTACTAATCCGTATAATGGCCTCTGTCACAATCTAAGTGATAGGAAATGCTAGTTCGGTTTTGCTCACTCATTATGTAAGTGACTGGTGACCCTGTGTGGCCTCCGTGGGCTTCGGGTCATTCAATGTTAAACCGGACGGCGCATTCGGCAGATCCTGTCTACCTACATGGCTTGTACGGTTGTCACAATACAGTCCCACTCGTATTCACAAAATTCTTTTATGATAGCACCGTTTAAATTTCTACTGAATTCGTTGAATTCTGTTGGACTAGTAGGAGTCAGAAGGAGTTAGGTGACGTCGAAGTGAATGCCGTTCACACGTGGTTGTAGTCCTTGCATTCAGATAAGACTTTTGGTCAATACACATTGTCGGGAAACACTACACCTGAGTTTTGTTCTATTCACACTATTCAAGCAAGGTTGTGGTTGGGCGTTTAGATATGATCAATTCGTCATGACCATAATGGGTTTGGTGGTACTGTGGATAAAACGCTGGTCTCAAATGCATGAGAGCCTGAGTGCGATTTCCGGCTTGGACAAAGATATGCACTAATGGTGAGTTTTCGTAAGAGCAAAACTCGAATCTCGTACTTCCTTACAAATTGACTAGCCGAAAGTCGATTGGACTAAATGTTGGCATTTTCCGGGGTGCTGTTAATCAAGCGTCACTCACTGACTGTACATTCTTCCGACGAACGTTGAGTGACACACGTATAACCAACGACGCCAAATACCAGAATCAAGTCAAGGCGCTGGAAACCGTGGTGCTATTGACATAAACAATATAAGCAATTACAAAGGACAAACCTCAACTCGTTTGTGTCCGTGGGATAAGGTACAATGATTAGCCGCGATAGGCCGTCAAGGGTCCAAAAGACACGACAAGTACAAACACAGGCAACCGACAGGCAATGACGAACTGACGAAATGCGATCGGATCGGTCAAATGTGTGTCTAAATAGCCCTCCTTCGGGCAGACCGATTAGTCAGCGACAGTTTCACGGCGGCCCATAGGAAGGCGGTATTCACAGGGGTGGGGAGGGTGAGAGTGACAGACAACAATGGGCTTGTGGGCAGGTGAGTGGGGTTCAATGACTGAGGGTGACAGGGTGAAGAAATTAGCACTTTTAGGGTTTTGTGAATAACAATAACAGGTGTCCAGTTAGATGGGTTCACGGGGTAGAGTGCGGCATGGTCAATCGAGGGGAATTTTGACCTCCCAAACTGTCCTACACTGACCCTCTATTGACAGAAGGAGCTGACACAATCAATTTCGATTGCACCCTTGTGACGTTCGTTCATTTCATTGTTTTGTGGCCATAAGTTAAAGCTATATAACCGAATGTTTTATGTAGTCGACAGATGAGAATAAACGGAATGCTTGTATTATGCAATGTATGAATTCGTGTCGCCTTGAAGAACTGGATAAAGGGAGCTTACTATTTCGAATTTCTTAAACGAAGGCTCCCCGCACACACAACCCGAGGTTTGAATCGATTGGTTAAGTTGAGGTGCAAGACGGTGATTGAACGAACTCGTACTGGTTTCTGTCAGCAGTGTATTCGGTCCGGTCTTTTTCCATTAGGTTGCTTCCGAAGTCTATCGTAAAGAAAACTGCTGATTAATAACGAGAATTTTGTCAGACTGGTTAGTTCGCGCATCAACATGGCCCGTGAGTCTTCACGTTTACTGAGACCCAACAACGTTCTGCTACCATACTAGCTGACTCTACTACTGTATATCGAGTAGAGTACGAGAATCTCGTCAGGGACTCCATCAAGAAAACCGTGATTAAAGAGCTTCTGGTTTTCCAATGTTCGTTGGGTTGCACCATCAGCAAACTGAATTTTCCGAGCGATGCCCCGAACTCTGTCCACAAGTTATCAAGTAAGTAATTTACACAAGCAGAGCTAGAGATACTTTCTATGAGCATAAAATACAAAATTCCGTGGAAGAAAGTTGATCGTTTAACGACTCAGCCTCAGTTTGGAAGCTTATGCAATCAGATTACAGAGTTGTCACCGACTTCGTTAGAAATTGCAAGCTGGTTTATTCCTAAGGTAATCGATGTTTCGCATCATTTTCTATCGTCACTCATTTGCCCGCATTGTTGTCTACTTTCTAAACACTATGAAGCCATCAGATAACTGAGACAGATACAGGATGTGATACTTCTGAAACCAGACAAAGGCGCTGGCATTGTATCCTTAAATAAAGCTGATTGTGTAATGAAACTGCACACCGTCCTGGTGGACGAATGGAAGTTCGAAGGTGACCGTAATTCAGACAGTAACACTTTAGTGGGGAGACAAATATCCAGGAAGCTGCAAATTCCTTATTACATGGATATATAAATGAGCGTGAGTATAAACAGTTGGAACCGATTGGTATCTGTATGCCAAGAACAGGCAGATCACTCAAACTACACAAAACTTGTGTTCTCCTGAGGTCTATCCTTGTCATGGATGATTCAACACAGCACAGACTTGCTTGTTGACGAGTTCAGCTCCTTGATTCCATTCTTAGAACCTTCAACTCCCGTTATGCAAAACGCTCCTTTGAGCTATGTAAGTATTTCGGTGAGTTCATCACAAAAGATGTACTCAGTTGCCGTTGACTCACTATTCACAAACATTCCACTACGTGAAACGGTTGGTTATTTACGTAATTTTATCTTGACTCATAATATTTCTTTGTCCATCCCTGTCGACTACTTTAAAGAATTAATTCTTATGTCTACGGAAAACATTCGGTTTAAATTCGATAGATGTGCTTATAAGCAAGTTGATAATGCAGCAATGGACAGTCCGTTGGGCCCAACATTGGTCGATATTTTTATTGGAAAGGCCGAAGATGGTCTATCGGATTGTATTGACCGTTAATCACCTCATAAACGGTATGTCGATAACATTCTATCATTCACCAAGTTTGATCGTTTCATAACTCTTTTACATCAGTT